>QANX01005600.1:0-44055 GCA_003254975.1 Ochetophila trinervis
AGTCTAGGACCACTAGTGTTACTATTCTTAAAAGTTGAAAAAGGGATTTGAAACTGAGATTGCTTTACTGTGTTCATAAATTCTGACACCTAGTTTGGTCCTTCCCCATGGAAAATTTAATCTTTATTAATTACATATCCAATCCGTTGGAACTTTACCAAAAAAAATTCCGTTGGAAAACCAAACCCATTTCCGAAACACAAAAAACCCAATTAACCGTTTGTAGGTCTTAATCGTAGTAAATTATCTCAATTACTTACAAATTTAGAAGAGACAAAAAAATATAAATACCAAATGAAACAATATTTGAAATTATGTAAGATTTTGATTTTTGATTTTTGATTTTTTGCATTTATAGTTAATTAATATGTTTAATAAATTAACTACTTATAATTAACCAACTTACACATAATTTAATATATAAAAAAAAACACAAACAGCATCTAAATTATTTATAATTCCCAGGATTCTATTTACATTGTTACATTACAATTACATAATAGTACTAGAACAAGTCTTCAGAAAAAACAAAAATAAAAATACTAGAACAAGTATTTGTTCTTTTTAGCTAGCAAAGAGCAGCAGATTTTGTTCCACCGTTCGAAGACAACTTTTCAAATAACACCATATATATTCTATCTTTTTTCCGCTAAAAGAAAAAAAAAAACACTATAATATTAATAATAAAAAGAAAGAACAAAGAGTAACCCTCTAAACTTGGTACTGAATTTTCCTATCCTCTATTCTATCTATTTTGGATTCCCCTTTATATTAATGAAGCTGTATCTTAATTCATCTCTTTCTTTATTCTCTGTACTGTTTCTACTCTTTCACCACTCTAAATATAATAATCTCATTGAAGAGACTAAATAGAAGTGCGGTGGGGACATTACAAAAAAGAAGTGTGGTGGGGAACAAACAAATTAAAAGTCTAGTATGTGCTGTGCTCCAATGTGGTTTGGCTTAAATTAGGGCCAAAAGAGTCAATACGTCCATTCTTGAGGCAGACCCATTTCATTATGCTTCATGGCCGGCACCGCCCGCAAATGCCGCTTCTTCTCTGGACATTTCTCTGAACTCCTTCCACCACCACTGCTGTAACTATCTGTGAATTTATATAAATTTTCCATTAATAATTAAAAAAACAAAAATAAGAGTAAACTAGAACATGGAACCCACTCTCTCTTCAAAACCCAGATATTAGAATTAGTGAGAAATAAGATTATTCCTTTTTTTTTTTTTTTAACTCTCGTACCATGTTGGAGAGGGAAAGTAGAAGCTTCGGGTAGATCAGAGAAGTTATAACCCATTCGGTCAAAGTGAACTTTCAGAGCCTGCACTACTTTTGCTGGTATAAGAACCGGTGAACATCCTGATTTTCCAATTAAAAAAAAAACCCCATCAAACAGAGTTTTTTATTTTTATTTTGTTACTTATTTAACTGAGAAAATTTACAAGATGACCCGCATAGGAAAAATCAGTAGAAAAAAATAATAATAAAGTTTTCTTTTTTTTGTCGCTGTTGAAAATTTAGATTTAGGGGGATTAAAAAGAATCTTGGAACATGGAATCTACTTTTTAGATCCAGAAAGAGGTTCACAACCAAACACTAAAAAGGTTTTACCAAAAAAACCAAACACTAAAGAGGTGTTAAGAATATCTAAAAACCAAAGATTATGAAATATGGGACAGGTGATATTCCACTTCAGAACCAACCACTCCTCAACGACTAAGCACGTTGGCCTTTTAGAAGGTCAGTTTGTAAACAAAAATGAATTAGAAGAGTTGGGAATTCAGTACTCCCATTCTATACCTCGGTTTTTGCGTGATAGGTTTGTGGTGGTGTTGCCAATTACACAGGGTAAGAAAACGCCGGTTCCATTAGACCCTCCAGTGCTTGTTGAACTAGATCCACCTAGAAAAACTGCTCTCATACCCGAACCCGATTTCTGTTGCTGGTTAATCCATGGAGTTGGTCGAGACCCGACTCCATTAACAGACCCACTTGCATGACCTCTGTTTCTCTTCTGAAATTGTGGATGCTGTGGCTCTTTGCTTGGTTGCTTTAATAGCTGCTCTTGTTTCAGCTTGTAGAACTATACGCCCCAAAAAAAAGAGTAAAATTTGTCAGTGAAACAGATAAAAATCACTATTAAAAGTTGGGTATAATATTTCTTACTTGAATAGCTCGAATTTGATCGAGAAGGGTTTGGTTCGAGCAGAATCCGGCACGTGGATTGTCCACTGGTATGGGGGTTGAACTGGGATTTTGAAGCATGCTCTGAAATTGCTGCTGATGAGAAGGCTGTGGGATTTTTGACCCTTCGTTGCTGATTTTCAGGTGCTCCAACTTTCCCAATATTTCACAACAACTGTCGGTCCTCTGTTTTAGGATCTCAGGCGTAGTCGGCGGCGATAGTTCCCGAGGACTCCATTTCGGGATTCCATGATTTGGCGAACAGAGCATCGAAGAATGTGGAAGACCAGCCAAACCCCATGACTGAAAAATCACACACAACTTGTTAACAATTTCTTCAACAAAACAGAGGAACAAGGAAAAAAAAATAAAAATATAAAAGATATAGATATAAATATAAATCACCTTGTTATATAGGACCTTGTTGGTTTTCCGAGAGCTGTGTGTGTCATCGTCTTGAGACATATGGTAAGCCATATGCCGAGTAGACTCAGCAATGTAACCGTCGTCTTCTTCCTCGTCGGTCTCTGTTTCAGCGAGTTCCGGCGAAGAAGAACCGAACGGCGGTTGAAGGTCGTCGTTATTAAGAACGTTAAAATCTGTACTGGTGTGGTTGGGGGCAGAGGAGGCGTTGATGTTGGAGAGAATATTGTTATTATTATGAGCTTCGTCGTCGTCGTTGATATCAGCGAGAAACCAAGAAGGAAGCAATAACTCTCTTCCTCTGTGTAGGTCAACAGCCATCATTAAATCGCCAAAAATTGATTTAGAGAAGACAGGTGGGTTTTCGATGATTTGCTATCACGGCAAGCTGGTAGTGAGTTTAAGTATAGGACAAAGATAATTATAATTAAGAAATAATGGGACAAATAGCTCCAGAGAGAGACAGAGAAAGAGACAGAGATGGAGTCTTTGAGGTCCAAAAGGAGCAAAACTGCAAAGTCAGAAAAAAACTGTTACTCTTCTTTAAGAAGAAGTTGGGGATTTTAGAGTGGAGGACACAAAGCCCTAACATTGCAGCACGGACAAGGTGGTCTCTAATGGTGTGGGGTCCAATATCAGTGAAAGTAGCTGTACTTCTGACTGATGGTCTGCTCTGTTTTTCTTAGACTTCGAGTTTGCGGGTTGACCGTACATGTGTCCAGAGGGTCGTTCTTTGAAAAATAAATAAATAAATAACAAATTGAAATTTTTTATCATTTAAGATGAAATACTAAAATTCTTTTAAAAAATTATTAATGTTCTTTTAAATTTCAGTTATTAGCGCGAAAAATAATTAATTACAAATATAATTATTTAATCAAATAAAATTAATTCAGTTGGTACAGTCTTTCCTACTTATATTTATAAAACGGTGGGTTCAAAACATGCACAAATTTTTTTTTTAAATTTACAATAAAAAAATATCTAGAAACACTTTTAAAAAATTAATATAATAACTCATATCCATTTGTATATTATTCAATTTTTATATGAATGAGATTTACCATCGGATGAAGAGTCATGCAAGTGACCTCCAATTAGGTAAACATTTAAATTTTTCACTACGAATTAAAATTACAACAATCCACGAATTTACCACCAATACCAAACCATTATTCCTCTTAGATTTTGGCAATTACAAATCCACAAAAATGGTTGTGGTTTGGTCTTCGATTTACCACCAATGCGATTTTAATGATGGGTTTGAGGGGCATTGGTGTTTGACTCTTTGGCCTCCTAAACACACTCTTTTTTATCTAGGTCTGTTTTGTTTATTAGGGGAATAGGGTATGTTTGATGAAAATATATAAATTATTTTTTACTTGGTCATCCGCCATCTGCATGGCCAAGCACTATTCCATAAAAAAGAATATAATATTGAATTGCAAACAACTACAACTATATGCAGCTGGTCTATTAGTAGCAAGGATAAAAAAATCGAAAATTTCGGCGAAATTTCGCCGAAATTTCGGTTTTTTGGGGATATGGATATTAATTTCATCCCCAAAAAAAAACGGTCAAAATTTCCATAATTTCCGTCGAAATTTCCGATATTTCTCCGATATTTCCGCGATATTTCCGTCGAAATTTCCATGGTAATTCCTTCACAAACTGGTCAAAATTTCCATAATTTCCGTGGAAATTTCCGATATTTCTCCGATATTTCCACGATATTTCCGTCGAAATTTCCAAGGTAATTGCTTCACAAACTGGTCAAAATTTCCGTGGAAATTTCCGAAATATCCGTGGAAATTTCCGAAATATCCGTGGAAATTTCCGAAATATCCGTGGAAATTTCCGAAATATCCGTGGAAATTTCCGAAATATCCGTGGAAATTTCCGAAATATCCGTGGAAATTTCCGAAATATCCGTGGAAATTTCCGAAATATCCGTGGAAATTTCCGAAATATCCGTGGAAATTTCCGAAATATCCGTGGAAATTTCCGAAATATCCGTGGAAATTTCCGAAATATCCGTGGAAATTTCCGAAATATCCGTGGAAATTTCCGAAATATCCGTGGAAATTTCCGAAATATCCGTGGAAATTTCCGAAATATCCGTGGAAATTTCCGAAATATCCGTGGAAATTTCCGAAATATCCGTGGAAATTTCCGAAATATCCGTGGAAATTTCCGAAATATCCGTGGAAATTTCCGAAATATCCGTGGAAATTTCCGAAATATCCGTGGAAATTTCCGAAATATCCGTGGAAATTTCCGAAATATCCGTGGAAATTTCCGAAATATCCGTGGAAATTTCCGAAATATCCGTGGAAATTTCCGAAATATCCGTGGAAATTTCCGAAATATCCGTGGAAATTTCCGAAATATCCGTGGAAATTTCCGAAATATCCGTGGAAATTTCCGAAATATCCGTGGAAATTTCCGAAATTTCCGTGGAAATTTCCGAAATTTCCATGGAAATTTAGATGGTTTAAATTTTAAAATATCATATATTTTTATAAATATTTGAGTATTTTTTAAATTATAATTATTTATTGATGATATATTTTAAGTTAAGAATTCAACTAATGTAGAATATGTAATGATTATAATTTTGAATAAAAAAAATAGCATCCTACCATACCAAACAAATAACCGGCCATAGTTTTTCAAAATTAAGAATTCAACTAATGTAGAATATGTAATGATTACAATTTTGAATAAAAAAAATAGCATCCTACCATACCAAACAAATAACCGGTCATAGTTTTTCAAAATTAAGAATTCAACTAATTTAGAATATGTAATGATTACAAATTTGACTAAAAAAAATAGCATCCTACTATACAAAACAAATAACCATATCATTACTATCAGCAAAGACACTCACATGAAATATTAGATCCATATGGTTGGCATGTTAACAATTACATGCAAAATTATCAAGGAGATGTGCCTTCTGATCAATATTTCTCTCAATACAGAACTAGAAATGAGGATGAGGAAGAGAGTGAAAATTTTCAACCACCAAGAAATTCTATATGATATTGACTTATATTTAAGTAATCATGTACTTGTATTATTATTCTGATTAATGAATAATTCATTACTTAATTAATAATATTTTTATTTCTATCAGCGAGTACTATAAATCTCTTAATTATGATAAATATGATTTTCACTCAATATTTTTTCAATTTTTATAGTTAAATTGATAAAATATCTAATAAATAAGCATATCCTGAAGTTTCATAAAAAATTTCCATATTTTTCTATAAATTTCCGTCATTTCTTTCGTTTTTTTATCGATATCGATATTTTGTCGATATTTCCATCGATATTTCCGTATTTTGAACCTTCGATATTTCCGTCGATACCGATATTTTCATCCTTGATTAGTAGTACTGAGGGCATTGACTTGTTTTGTTTAGCTACTAATTAAGTTTGCTTTTGTTTTGTTCGTTTGGTCAAGAAACACAGATGCTTTATGGCCCAGCGTTATTGTGTTTAAAAATTAAAAATAAATAAACATAGTAAAAATAAAAGAACTTGTATTTGCCTTTTCGAAATTAAAATTTTACTCAAATTCATTTGCTAATTTTGGGGATTCTTTTCTATCAGAGTGTTTAATTTTAGAGCACGAGATTACAAGATGCCGTATGGACCGTTTGTTTTTATTGGAAAAGAATGAGCTTCGCTTTTGTAATTGGAAAATTTGTAAAGATGCTCATGGTTGGGCGAAAAAATGAAATATGTTCATTTTTTTTTTAAATAATGAACTTTACATTTTTATTGAAAAAATTTATTTTATTCTTTCTCTTATACTTTTCTACATTTTTTATTACACGCCGCCTTATTACGCCTTTAATTTGGAGGAATGTTTTAGTTTGGAAAAGATATTTTAATGGTGTTTTCTTTTACTTACTCATCTTTTATTAAAATACACCGCTCTACTAAAAGATAGATGTGTAAATTACACACTTCTCCGGCTCTCCCTTAATAAGGCAGTGTATTTTAGTGAGAGATGTGTGTTTTCAATGGTTTTATATTTCATTTTTGCTGAATTTCTTTATTTCTTTGATATAGTGACTGTTGAAAATTTTACCACTAAATAACAATTACATCTTTAATATAACATAGTGTTCTAAACTTTTTGTTCTATAAGTATATTGATAAAAATTAATTTTATTTTAATTTAAATTAAAAGATCATTAAATTATCAAAAAACATGGGATATATAGTTTATGTATTATTATTTTTTGTTTATTTTCTGAACTTTTATTTCATAAAACTCATAAAAAAACTTTAAAAAAATTGAAAAGAAACATTTGGATTATTACGTATAAAATTTTTGAACATCGTAAAAACAATTTTTTCAGAGGGATTCCAAACTTTTTTAATGGGTCTGAAAAATATTTGAATCACTTAGAATGAATTTCAGTGAGAAAAAAAAAAAAAGAAGAGAAAGAGTTTGCAGAGAAAATGAAAGAAAAATAAAGAAAGAGAGAGACAAATGAGACAAAAAAAACATGTAAGAATAAAGAAAGATTGGTAAAATAGATTTTTTGAATGGAAAAGTGCTGAGGTGGCGGGCGAAGTTTACATTTGCTTTTTTATTTTAATTTTCTTTACCTAAATTGCCACCTAAAATGCCACTTAGGCTTGGATTTTCCATCTAAGTTAAATGAATGCCATCTATTTTTTTTTTTTTATGTGAAATAAAAGTATATTGAATTTCTAGAATTTTGAAGCCAATGTCATGTGCATATCATGTTCTTCTTTAACACAAAAAACATATCGGAAAAAAGTTTGATCATAACGGACAAAATGCCAAAAAACTTATAAGAACAAAATGTAAAAAAGTGTATAGATAAAAAGGCAACCACGTTATAACTTTTTTTAAATCCATTAACTTTCAAATTGAATACAGTTTTAACTTGATTCCTATTAAGCCTCAATTTAAAAATAATAATAAATAAAAACCTTCCCTAAATAACCATGCACCTCTAAAATCTTCCACCCTGATCTGACTCTCTCTTATCTACTTCTATGCAATCAAAAAGAAAAAAAAATAAAAAAAAAATTCGCTACTTCTCTCAACTTTCTATCCTATCTGTATAGAAAAGAAATTGCATTAAGCTTCTTTATTGAACGAAATGGAGATCTGTACAAAGTATGTGCAAACCCAGAAAAATCCAGATGTTGCAGAAAAACCCTTTCGATGGCCTCTGTTCGTGAATCTCAGTGATCTTCGAAAATTTTGGCTGGAGAAATTTACAGTTGATAGATTGACCGATAAGAATATCATGGCGAGGACTATCGGGAACTAAAAGAATTAAAAGTAAAAAAAAAAAATTCCCAATGAGCACTCGGCACTTTACCAAAGTCCATCGGAATGTATATTTGAACTGCCGAATTTTCTTGACGGCCATTCAAGAATCTCAAAAATTGGCAAGAAACTAGCAGACCAATCATGAAAAGAGAGCATAAATCTTACTAATCTTACTAACAAAAACAGTGGATCTTTTCATAAAATGATTACATAATAAATTATATAAAAATTAAAAAATAGTTAAATCAAAGATTTTGTTTGTAACAATGGCTCTCTAGCTTGAAAGATGGATTTCCGGCTTTGACGATGTCTCTTTGGCTTCCACGACAGAAACTTGCCTGCCTGCTTCTGTGCAATTAAGACACATAGACGAAGAGCCGAAGAGGGAGAGAAGGAGATGGAACCGCCTCTGGTATTCAGATTCACCATTTAAATTAATAATATTGAAATGAAATATTTGTATCTAGTCTAGAGAAAATCGAATATCTGATTCTTTTTGTTTTAAAAAATTGAGAGAAAAAACCTAACCAAATTTAAAAATACAATATTTGATTGACAATGTACTTTCAACGGGACCCAACTTACAAACAATAATATTATATTATTAGATACTATTATTCTAGTTAATAAATTTAATCAATTTAAAATTTCTCATCAACAAATTAATAAAGGAGAACAAGAACTAGTTGGGTGCAAAATGAATGTTAAATTTTACAACAAAAAAATAAAATTATAATATTATATATTGAATTCTTGGCATGTCAGTGTTACCAACAAATATCTATATCCATGCGAGTCTTGGATATATATATACATGGTGTATAGGAAATGCTATGGCTTCTGTTTTGACTATATATTTTTGATACAATATGTTTGATATAAATAATTCAACAGTTTTAAAAAATTAAATCTATTTATCCTCCATTTAAAAGCTCAAGAATTTAGGTAGATGTTCTTATTCAAATGTACCATCTAAAGAGAAACATTTGGTGGATGTGATCCTCTGCAAAATCGATAAAAGTCCTCTACCATTATAAGTTGTAAGAACGTGCTCTTAAGCTTTTAATACTCTTCACTTTTGAACATGACCAAATTCGTCATTCTCATGGTGACTAGCTAGATAATGCATTAGTTAATTAGTTTCTTTTTTTTGAGTGAAAATTAATTATTTGTTTCAGGATGTCAATATGGCACAAAATAAGCAACCCAATTAACAGTCAGGGTTAATTGGTTGTGAATGTTAGGTTGCACGTGTCACATTCTGACAATGATTAGCCTCTTAATAATTTTTCTTCTTCTTAGTTTTCATATTTTGCAATTGTTATTTCCATTTAGTTGAATGGACTGGATATTGGACTGGTTGTTAGGAAGTTTAGTTCCCAGCAAAAGCAATTTTAAAATTTGTTAACTTGAGTCCTTTTATTTAAACTTTGGATATAAAAAGGAATTTCTATAAATCCTACAGATTTTTCATATATGAAAAAATTATATATATATATATATATGGAAATTCTAAAATTTATTTATTTTATTAAAATAAAAATTATCTCAAATAATATATTATTAGTGATAAATTTTAAAATTTTATTACTGATTATTTATTTTTAATGACAGTATTTTAAATTTATTATTAAAAATATATTTATTGTAGAAATACTATATCCCTATGTATATTTATATATAAATCTTTAATGAGTCGCAAATTCCTTTTGGTGGAGAAGATATTCTAATAAAAAAATTCTTTTGGAATATTTTTGCTCAAAAAATTGTCAGAAATTCTAATAAAGGTCTTGAAAATTTACATTGGCAAAAAGAAAAGATCTTTTTTATGATGATTAATAAGACAAAAAAATGTACAGGAAAAAAAATTGATGCAAGATAAAGATAATGCAACTAGTGGAATGCGCCATCAAAGCAAAGCTGACTTCTGGAAAGGCCATCTGATATTCAGCATGTTAAAAGCCATAACCATAATCACAATTTGATTTCCTTCTCATAGCCATCCCCTGAAACTTCAAGCTCTACTAGTTTCTTGTGCTTCTTGAAATTTCCTCTTCTGAGTTTGACCCAGAGAAAAGCAAGAAAAAGGATGGTGAAAGATAGGAATATTGGAGTGGCCTTAGACTTCTCTAATGGAAGCAAGATTGCTTTGAAATGGGCAACTGATAATCTGGTGGAAGAGGGTGATACCCTCTATGTCATCTATGTCAAAAGCCCCCAAGGAAACGAAACTCGAAACCTTCTTTGGTCTATCTCCGGTTCACGTACGATCTTCGATCTTTTATTAATCAATTCGAAATTTATGGTCATTTTTGTTGTTAATCTACTGGTTTGGTCTTTTAATCTAATTGTTATGAGCTCGGTTTTCAGCTCCGATTCCATTGGTTGAGTTGCGTGATCAGGAAGTCATGCATAAGTACGAGGTTAATCTTGATCCTGAAGTTTTGACTTTACTGGACACTGCATCCCAACAAAAACATGTCTGTATT
The DNA here is from genome assembly GCA_003254975.1 of Ochetophila trinervis. Classification (NCBI taxonomy): domain Eukaryota; kingdom Viridiplantae; phylum Streptophyta; class Magnoliopsida; order Rosales; family Rhamnaceae; genus Ochetophila; species Ochetophila trinervis. The sequence continues at coordinate 10,445 of QANX01005600.1, forward strand.
TTTATTGTTAATTGAAAATATAAGTTTTCCAATGTATTTCATGAAATGTATGAAACATGTAATTAATTTGGAAATTGGCATTGTTAGGTTAATGTGGTGGCAAAGCTTTACTGGGGGGATGCGAGGGACAAACTCTGTTGGGCGATTGGAGATTTAAAGCTTCATTGCTTGGTTATGGGCAGCAGAGGACTTGGTAACATACAGAGGTACTTCAATTTCAGTTTTGAAATATAATATATAGATCGAAAACCCATCATAAGTTGCCGAAAAACCAACATCTAACCAAGAATGTAGTAAAATTAACATTAAGTAGTATATTCATTGATGAAGCTTGAAATATACTATGTTGAATGGGTTCAATATCAGGCTACTTCTGGGGAGTGTGACCAACCATGTTATTCTGAATGCGACATGCCCGGTCTGCGTTGTCAAGGATCCAGGTTCTCATGGGTTTTAACTGGATCTGCTCTGTGCTGAAAATGATACTATAAAGTCTCTAATTTCAACTTTTCTGAAGTTTCTATGCTTAATAACAAAGATGTGTCATGATATATCTTTGTATATGTATGAACATGATTGTATGTATAGGTTTAAATAATTCATGGCTTATGCTTTGTATGTATCAATAAGATAAAACCGAGTACAAAAGTAACCATCAAACAAAAGAAAAAACAGAACCAATATCCTGAGATTTTTTACCAACAAAATTTGTTGCCATCTTGCCATTGTATCACTATCAGGACTCAGGATAAAGAGAAAAAAAAATACCCTTTATGATTTGTTTAGACCAATTTAAAAGCCTTTTAATTTTGAAACAAAATGTTGGAATTCTATTCCTAGATCTTACATATAGTAGTTGGTGTTGAAAATATGGGAGCTAGAAAGAAGATAACACGATTTGCAATATTCCTAAAACAAAATTTGCAATATTCCTAAAACAAAACACAAACACAACCGGATCTGTACACAGGACCAAGTGAGCTTGATTTTGCTTACTTTATCTTCGCTTCTTTACTTCATGCAAAAGTTTCATATTTCAACAGTTGGTTTATTTTTGAGCTCCTTTCCAGGCTTCATAGCGAGATCTAGTAGAAGCTAAATGTTTCAATCTGGGAAGTCGGCATTGATTGACAATGCCAACCTCTTGGAGCTTCCTAATCCATTTATATAACAATGGAAGTTTCTCTTCAGAAATCAACTGCAAATCCAATTATCCAAAACTTGTTGCACCAATGGATACCAATAGGCAAAAACCATTGCCACAGTATCTAAATATCCAATGCTCTCACCAGAAGTCCTTTCCCTGGAGCTCATTTTCTAGCATTTTCAATAGCTCATGAAAATCCTCAATTGCTTTTTCTCCGCCGTCCATGTAAGCCTCTACTGCTGCTGGTTGGAGCTATAGAGACAGAGATATATGGATCATTATCAACATATTATGTGTCATTATAATTATAATTAATAACAAATAAATGCTATCCAGTTTACTTTTTCATCAATGAATCGAGCCATGGCTCTGTCATGAGGATCTTTAGGCAAAATGGGATTGTCTTTCCAGGTTTCGTCGATGTACTCGAGGATCACAGGCGACTCTGTAAGAGGATATATACAGGAATTTTTTTTTGTGTGTGTGTTTGTTTAAATTGGATTGTATTTTAGAAGCATTTGACTCTTGTTGGATAGGTCTTGTTCTATGTAATCATATTGTATCGCTTTATTCACCAAAAATATTGCATCCCTTTTGGAGTTCCAGAGCCAATTCAACTCTTCGATTATAAGCGCTTGCCCACATGCCAAAAAGCGTCACCTCTTCTGCCATTTTTGGTTTGTGCCCAAAAGACTTTGATAATCACAACTCCCTCCTATTTTCATCTCTTTGTTTAAAGGTAACGCTAAACATAGAATTCTTGACAATCAAGACTGTAATTTTATAGTTTATTGGACCATTCCATTCTGCTAGCTTTTGAATTTTTTAATTGATCTATGCTATTTGCCACAGTTGCAAACCATTATAAGATTTTTTCTATTTGTTAATATTGATCATAATCATAAATGAGATGCATTGTTAATGTGATAATTGATTCAATTTTATTTTGACTTTTCAAAACTAATTAAAATTGAAAAATAAACCTTTATGAATAACCTACTAATTTGTCATATGTCTTAGACAAATAAATAAATCACAAACTACCATTGCAGAAATAAAAATTGTACCTTTCCTGGAAAAGGGCTAGGACATTCGTGGGATATACATGCGATGTCATATTATTTGGTTTTTGTATTAGTAAGTTTGGTCAGCAGTAAAATCAAATCACTAGCATTATACTTTTAGATTTCCGATTTTAATCGGGTGTTTGGTTTTCTTTTTAGTTTAAAAAATTAAAAAAAAAATTATGTAGGTTCTTTGATAATTGGCATGGTTCTAATTTTAAATAATAAATAAAATTATATGCCCGATACATATCAAATGGTCGTTGTAGTATAGTGGTAAGTATTCCCGCCTGTCACGCGGGTGACCCGGGTTCGATCCCCGGCAACGGCGATTGTTTTTTAATTTTATGTTTTCAGCAACGTGTTTCATGCTCATCCCCCAACGGCCCCAACCTCAAGTATTCCTTACCTTCTTTGCCATCCTTTTCTTGCCTGAAAAGCCACGTTAGCTCTAAATCACACGCCACGCTGGATTCTATAAGCTTTCGAACTTTTACGCCACACTTTCCAAACAAATTTAAAAACAGAAACATCTAATTTTTCTGTTTTCAAATTTTCATCCATAAAACAGCGAAAACAATGAAAATGCTTCCTTTTATTTCCACAACGGCCTCTAAAAAGTCTAAGAAGCCGGAAATGTCCGACGTGTCACGGCGGGTATTAAGCACGACGACCATCCACGTCATGGCTTTGGACAGCATCGTCAATGTGAATTCCCTTTTCACCCTAGCACTCTTCCTCGGCCTAACCTGGTACCCAACCACCGATACCAGAACCACCCTCATCGGCGACGACAGTGGCTGCGCCGCTGGACCCCACATAGCCGAGGGTCTCATCTCCTTCCACGTGTACTCTTTCAGCTCCTTCCTCTTCTCCAGCCTCATTGCTTTGGCTCTCAAGCAGACCATCACAATCAGCAAAGGTGGTGGAGGTGGTGAGCTTCTTGGTGTCCCCATGGGGGATGTTAACAAGGTCTGTTTGCGGTTGGGTACTCTGGTTTCGGCATTCGGGTCGGTTTTCGGATGTGGGTTCTTGATGATGGCTCTTGTGGATTTGGTTCAGATCAAGTTGGGGACTCTGGCTTGTGGGAGTTTGTACACTTTTGCTGCAGTGGGTCCTTTGGTGACTTTGGTTCCTCTGGCGCTTTTCATTTATGTTTTTCTTGTCCTTCATGCGTTTACTCGATAGGCTGTGTGAATTCTCTTTCGGTGAGTTCCATTGTTTTGGATTAACAGAAAATTTCTGCTACGAAAGAAATTTTCAATTTTTTTTTTCCCTCTCTGTACATAACATTTTGATTACCTGTATTAACTATGAAATATCGCCTATTGCAAGCTTTATAGGCTTGATTTACGAATTGCTCTATTTATTTGAAGATTAGTTGTTCCTTGCATATTTGAAGGTTTTAAGATTGAAAGGAGTAAAGAAGGTTTTTTTTTTTTTTTTTTTTTTTTTTTTTTTTTTTTTTTTTTTTTTTTTTTTTTTTTTTTTTTTTTCTGATGGAAAAAAAGGAGTAAAGAAGGTTGGGGTTAATAGTCACGCTTGTTTGATTAAATATGCTCTTCTTTGCTTTTGAGATCAAGTTGGACTGGCTGAAATAGGTTATGTTTGAACATTTTTTTTGGGTGAAAAATACCCACATGCTGTCTATCATCTAGCGAGATTTAGCCTGATTATGTGGGCCTGACTGAACGGGTAAAACTTGAAGAGTGCGCTTTTGGGCCTGATCTTGGGTGATATATAGGAATTGATTGCGTCCCTTTTAACAGTTGCAACTTTTGAGAGAAATTGTTGCGTCATCCTACATCAGTTGGTATTAGAACTGGAAGTCATGTATTTAAGTTTCCTTAGGCCATTGCGCTCATGGGCCTGATCTCTGGTGATATATAAGAATTGACTGCGCCCTTTTTAACAGTTGCAATTTTTGGAAAAAATAATTGCATTATCCTACATCAGTTGGTATTAAAGCTGGAGATCATGTGTTCAAGTTCCCTTAGGCCATTGTGGTGTGGGTGGGGGATTTCTCTATATGAGAAAGAATAATGTATGTTTATTTTTCTAAATGAAAGAGAATGATGCAGAAAATTTATGTGTGCTCTTGGACCTCATCTCCGATGATACGAAGGATTTGATTGCGTCTCTCCTAACAGTTGCAACTTTTAGAAAAATGGCTGGTTCATTCTATGTATTAGTTTATTGTTAGTATTTTTGGAAATGGCTTATTTAACTTCTTTTTATAATACCATAATGAGTCTATGACCTTGGGAATTGGGTATAAGACAATGGGTTGATATTCGTTTTGTTGCTGATCCACAAAGATAAACTTCATTTTTAAGTAGGCCAAATTGATGCACAAAGTCAAAAGATATTGTTGCTGCTTTTGCAAGGTTCGTGTTCTGCTTACATAGACAATTGATTAGCTGAGATTGATATTATCTGGGATCTGCTTTTCTTGGACTTGCAGATACCCATGTGCAGGTGCTGACTAAGGGATAAACCCTTCTCTCTTACGACTACTCAAAGAATCTCATTTGATATCTTGAAAGTTTTTTTCTCTAAAAATTATTTCTTTGACCCTGAGATCAGAGTTCTGTTTTTCACTTGTTATAGCATTTAATTATGCTCATTTTTTCCTTTTGATCTTATTATTTTCTAAATTTCATGGCAAAGGATCAAGTTGCTATTTTCAGTTTTCGTCGACTCTGCTTTATCATCTTGTTGCTTTCCGCATTTTCATTCATCCCATTTTTCTATTGGTGCCATGGCTATGGCCCATGCTATTCTCTTTACCAGAAAATGGAGAAGAAGCAAAACCAACCTATTAACCTTCTTACTTTCCCTTATGCTTGGAATCATCTTTCTTTCACCTCAAATCAGCCTTCAGAGCTTCTTAAGATTGCTCTCTTTGTCAAGAAGTGGCCTCATAGATCTCATGCTGGAGGGCTTGAACGGCATGCGCTGACCCTCCATTTGGGACTTGCCAAAAGAGGCCATGAGCTTCACATCTTCACCACTTTTCCCTCGAATTCCTCCTTCCCGAGATACCCAATAGCCAACTTATATTTTCACCTCTCAAAACCAACAGGTGGTGGTTATCTGGACCAAGCTTTAGTCTGGAAGCAATTTCAAACTCAAAATTCAACTGGACGGCCTTTTGACGTGATTCACACTGAAAGTGTTGGCCTTTTGCATACTCGCTCTCGTAACATAACTAATCTGGCTGTCTCATGGCATGGGATTGCTTATGAAACCATTCATTCTGACATCATTCAAGAACTTTTGCGGCGCCCTGACGAACCACAGGCATATGCTTTGACTGAGAGAGCTTTAAAGGTTGTTGAAGAGGTTAGATTCTTCCCTGCATATGCTCACCATGTTGCTACTAGTGACCATGCTGGAGATATCCTCAAGAGGATTTATATGATCCCAGAAGATAGAGTTCACATTATTCTTAATGGTGTGGATGAGGAAACTTTTAGACCAGATATTGCCAGGGGGAATGAATTCAAGCGGAAGTTTGGTGTACTTGAATCCAGGACATTGGTTTTGGGAATGGCTGGGAGGTTGGTGAAGGATAAAGGACATCCATTAATGTTTGAGGCTTTGAAACAATTGCTCATAGAAAATGGTGCATTTAGGAGCAGTGTTGTTGTTCTGGTTGCTGGGGACGGTCCTTGGGGAGCTAGATATAGAGAGCTCGGTACAAACATAATTGTTTTGGGGCCACTAGAACAAGCTCAACTGGCAGATTTCTATAACGCGATAGATATTTTCATGAACCCAACTCTTCGAGCTCAGGGTTTGGATCATACTTTGTTGGAAGCAACTCTCTGTGGTAGGCCAGTAATGGCAACAAGGCTTGCCAGCATTACAAGGTCTGTAATTGTTGGCACTGAAATGGGTTATACCTTCTCACCGACAATAGCTTCATTAAAGAAGATTCTTTGTAAAGTTTTGGATGATGGAAGAGAAGCTTTGCAACAAAAAGGCCAGGCAGCTAGGCAGAGAGGTTTACAATTGTTCACTGCCACCAAGATGGTAGCAGCTTATGAAAGGCTTTTCTTTTGTATATCAGAAGACAAGAACAATGTGGATGGTTACTGTCATCACCAAGCTCCATTAAACTACGATAGCAGATTGTCTGAGTTAAGTTTGCGTTAGATAGGATTAAAACATCTAATTGGGTTCTTTCAAGTTCCACCTCCATTATGGAATATGGATCAAGAGTAAGCATCTCCTTTTACCATTGGACAAACAGAAACTTCATAAAGTTCTCTATAATCATCTAGCCAGGGCTGATTGTGCCTATGAAACTCCATCCCAAAGACTAACAAGGTCAGGGAGTAAATGAAGCTTTATTTTGAAGAAATTTTAGCCTGAGATTCTTGAACATTAGCTGCATGGAATGACTTACAAAGGCACCAAGCTGTTACTCAATTTGGTTAAACATTTCCAGACAATTGCAGAACACATTAATTTGGTTGATTAATCCATGGGCAGCTGATCTGAAGGTACTCTAGTTACATCTATGTTGTTCTTCTACTAGGTTTAACCATACAATTGTTAATTGTAGCCACATCTAATTTTTCTTTGCTTTTCTGATTGCCTCATCTGATTTGCATTTTCTTGAATGTAGTATAGTTTGTGATCTTGATTAAAGTCCTCTTAATGTAAGAGCATTTTACATATTTAATCCTCATTGCTTATAAAAATTCTGTGTCATTGAAAGTATCATTGCCACTTAGAGACATGCATGCAGAAGAGAAGGCTGATGTCTTCAGTTCATTGTCATGATAACAACTTCTAACTACACATAAAAACTTAGGCTAGTGGAGAATGTTGATGAACTTTACACAACCTCTCAACCAGGTTTTATGTGAAACTCCTTATAGAAGCTCTGCTCACTTTATCTGTGCTTATTATGCTACACATATTCATACTTAAGCATTATCTGCCTGCATGAGCTACTTATTTATATTGCATATTTTCTGCACTTCCTCACCAGCCTTCATGAACCCCATCAAATGAGAATACAAGAGAAGAAAAAGACAAAGATCAATCTGTTAGACAACCGAACTAGGTATACATAAGCATTTATTACATATGGAAAATAAAAAAGTTTGAGTAGAGAAGGCATGCTAACTTAGATAGAAAAGGAAGGAAAGAAAGACATTCAACCTCATTCATATTTGTGGACATAGAAAGTAAAAATGTCCACATTTTTTTTAGTATGACCATTATCTCTAGAATCTAAAATGTTCTCCCAAGAAGAAACTAAAAGTAGAAGAAGAAAAAGAAAACAAGTGGCGAACCTACACTTTATTCCATGGTGAAGTTTGCATTTCAGCAGACAACTTTTTCTTATAAAAGCAAGAAAGTATTCCCCATAAAAAGATCTTTGCACTTTTTAATTATTAAAAGAAGAAAAAGCATAAACTGATAGAATGAAATTGTTTAGGCTGTCATATGTGCAGGTTAATAGCTGCAGAGAACAAAAAGACAACACAGAATTATTTGTTTCACTCACTGAACTTTCTACAAACGTAAACAAAGCAGGGAAAACAATGAGAAAAATCCATCTGTATTATAAGCAATGGATTGAAATATAAGTAATACCTTTAATTATAGATGGAAAATTAATACAGCCTTGGAATGGAAGCTCCTAATAATAAAGTGAACCTGCAGAAACAGTAAGATGCTCAAAATGTTATCATTTGTAAGAAAACATACTTAGAAAGAGTAGCTGCTCATTAATACCCTGCCACCAATTTCCTCGAGAAGCACTGTTACTTGCATTTGGATCATCTTCACCCCCATCTTTATTAAACTATCATTCACAGAGAACATGTAAAAGTTATTTCTGCACATCCTTTTATCAACTACTCATGATGATAGAATGAGTTCAGAACATTGTATTATTAACGATCAACTAATCAAGACTTACTATAGGGTGAGATCCAGAGATTTGGGACTGGGAATAGACGTCTTGCCCACCATAGTAAATAGATGAACTTAGATGACACGGTTCCACTCTTTCTTCTTGAAGAACAGAACTCCTGTCCTTGTTGGGTATGCTACAGCATGCATCTTCGTTACTGATGGCTATATTGTCAGGGAAAAATGTAAAGATTGAAGCAATATTCTTCGAATATATAGTTTTCAGAAATAAAAATCAGAATAGAATTGTGAATTCGATGAGAGCTAGAAAAGTGAGGAATGCGATGATTTACGGAGGATTTACATGTGTCCACTGAGATTATGATAGTTGTAAGAATTTTCTCTCCTGTGGAAGAGGTTGTAGAGTTGCTAATCTTATAAACTTGATATTTTAATCTAATTGTGTGAAGTTAGAGAAAATATAACAAGTTGAAATATCAATGGATCATATTCTGATGGAGAAAATGAATTGGCTGAGTTAAAATTAGTTGATCTAAAACATGATTTTCATCTTTTAGCTAGAGCGAAATAATTTTCTGAGAATGCTTTTTCCTTTTATGTAGACTCTAGGATTGCATATTATATTGTGCTTTTTCCTTTTATATAGACTCTAGGATTGCATATTTTATTTTGACTATTGGAAAGATGGAATGACAGTAATGAAAACAATCTAAATGAGGGTGATCACAAACCTGAGTTTCCTTGTCTAATGTTCCATGCTTGATTTCCCAGGGCCTGTTTTTGCCAAGATCCTATCATCTCAGAACTTGCAGAGTTTCTTCCAACCACCTAAAATCATGACAGATAATCAGAAAGTGAAACTTAAACAAACAATATATATACACACACACACACACACACACACACACACATATGTATATTTACAGTTTATAGGAACGAGAACATAGCCATTTTACTTCCTGCCAAACCCATAAAGCAGAACTTTTTCTGTTTTCTTATTTCAAGTTATTGAATTTCTTTTTCTGCTATTTTAACAATTATAGTTTTTAATTAAGAAGTCCACCAAAGCTCACAGATAAGAGAAATTCATAAACGGAATAAAGTTCATAAAGTGGGACGTGAAATTATTATTTTTTTTTCCAAATTTCCTTCATTTTGTAGTGAGTGAAACATGTCAAACTATAAACTGAAAACTCATAGACATGAAAGCAACTGAAACATACCTTTGAAGGAGGGGGAAAAATGGATGCAAAAATCCCAGTTGAATGCTGAGGTGGCGAGTCTTCCTTTGCACCAAAAAGATCAGCAGTCAAGGAGGAAGATGAGCTACCTTTCTTCTGACCCTCCATTTTTCTTTCTATGGATGTAAATTAACCAAACAAAAACTACCTCTAGAACAAACAAAACTCAGAGATTAAAAAAAAAAACACTTTCCAAGTAAAATCTACTTGGAAACAAACAGATAAGATTGCTGAAAAAGAAAGAAAAGAGAGCAAGAAACACAGAGCACGTGAAAGATCACAGTGCATGAATTTGCATCACAAATCTCTCAAATTTATATAAGATATTCTATACAAGAAGGCACTGGCAGTGCCACCCATGTGCCATCATAACTCACCAAAAAAGAAAAGAGTCATCCTCATTCTATTACTATTATTTTTTTTTTATGAGAGATTTGGAAAATTCCTTAGCAGCATCATCCTCACATTCCTATTCTCTACATACAATAAAATATCAGCTTCATTTTTTACATATATAATGGATAAGTGCCACGAGGGCTCCACTTGTTTTCCTAAGTGGACCAACTATGAAGTGCCACGTTTGTTCTAATGGATAATAGCTAAGCAAACTGTCTGGCACTACATGTTCATTCTCTCTAGTCCCCCTCTTTGGTTCCCCAGCCAATGACTCTTTAAAGGGAAATGATTTTATTTTGAATATTTATTTGAAAGCATAATTTGGATATCATTTCTCAAATTGAAAAGGAAAATCTCAAAGGTTTTCTGATCCCACCAAGAAGATAATTAGATAAGGTTGGCTCTGTCGGATATGAAATCTTTGTGTTCTAGATTGGGGTTTGATTCCAAACCAATATTGGTCTTCCTTTTAATATCAAAGACAGATATACTACTACTACGTAAAGCTACAAAAACTCTATGGCTCATGAACATGAAAACCCCCTAATTATACGTATTGCTACAGGGACAGAAGATTCCAATAACAGCATAATATGAGACAAGGAAAAGATATGAAAAATATCTCAGATTTATTTCAAAATGTTATTGAAAATACAATTTTGTTTGGACATGGATGGTGGGTTTAATTTGAAGAAGTAGGTTTTATTTTATTTTATTTTTTGGAATGTAGTAGAATCTTCAAAAGCAAAGTTGGTGCAATTATTTGTTTATATAAGGTAATAATTATTTACTTTACAGCTTGATAAGCGAGAAAGTTCTATTCCGAGTCCAAAGCTACCATTTCTTTAGGGAATTGTTTGAACCGTTAAAAATTATTCACTTTGTGATGAAAATGTTAAGTTTAGTAGGTGAAAGAATATTGTTTTAGGAACAACAGTTTTTGTTGATCTCAAATATATTTGGAAGAATGATTTTTGTTGGGATAAATTGATGTTGGAAGAATAGTTTTTGTTGTTCCAAAAATATTGGTTCAGGATTTATTAGAATGATGAATTCTATTAGCTCGGATAAATGTTTTAACGATGAGAATGGTTATAAAAATTTAAGTGAGAGTAGAAGTTTAATTGTATTGAGTTTATTTTTATTAGTGTATTATTTTTCAAATAAAAATTCTATTTCAAGTAAGATTGTAGATACCAAAAGTTTTATTTATATTTGGATTTAAAATTATTAAAGGCTATATAAAAATTATCAAAATTCGAATTTAGGTCTCTCTCTATACAAGCTTTCAGAATTTTTAGACTTTTATTTTACTTAGTCTTTTCATTATTATTCTATTCGAATTTTATTTGTAAAATTCTTTTAATTGTTAAGGCAATAAAAAAATTTATTGAAAATTAATTCTCTATTTTTAAGTATAATTGTTTGTTAGATTTCAAATTTGCGCATTATTTTTATTTTATTTTTTTAAATTTTTATAATTTAAAAGTGTTATGCACAAACGCTTAGAAATCAATTGTTAATCCAAAATCGTCAACATGAATAAATAACTTGCTATGAGATATCCCATGGTTTTGTAAAAGATTCATGATAAAGACTATAAAGTGATATATTCAACTATTAACATATATCATTGCAATGCTTGAGAGTAGATGAGAGAAACTAAAACCAAGCAAACATACCTTTTCGTTGTATTTTTTTTTTATTAATACCCATTTGTTTTATTTTAATATGGAATAGATATAAGTATTTTTACAATATATCTTGAACATTACGGCATTTTGATGATCATTTTACAAGTTGTGGTGCTTCTTTTTGTTATTCTTTTACTTTCCCTGCCATTCATATCATAGTACTCCTAATCTTAAAGATGCTTTGATTTTCTTCGTTTGTCCTTTTTCTACAAAATGACAATAATTGTGGGGTGCTGTTTGAAAGGTGAGGCCAACTAGGATCTAAATTGGGAAAGAGAATCGGTAATAAGCAATGTTATTGGAGAACTGTCTATCAAAAACAAATGAAAAATGAAGTTTCTTTTTCTTTTCTTTCAGAAGAGGAAATGAGAAAAGTAATAGAGGTTTAAAGGGCATATCACAAATAGAAAAATCTTAACAGATGAAAAGAAAAGAAAAAATTGTCACAAATCACAAACGCCAAAAATATTAAGGATTTGGAAAAAATCGTGGGCGGCAGGATTCGAACCTGCGCGGGCAAAGCCCACATGATTTCTAGTCATGCCCGATAACCACTCCGGCACGCCCACACTGTGATTGAAGTTGAGTGTAAAACATATTTGTCTTTTGTTACTCCGTACTTCTAACTAAAACAAATACTTTTTTGTATCATACTTTTGCGAAGAGAGCTTTCTATTTCTTTCAATTAAAATATAGAATCCATTTGAAAGAAATGGATTTAACTAGATTATTTGAAGTCTTGTTCTCTCATATTCGATTGAGCTGAATTTTAAATAGTCCAGTTTAATCTAATACAGTCCTACATATATAAACCATGCAAATATGTTTCCACTTGCAAAGTTGGGGTATGAAGAAAAACTTGATGAGTTTTGATTTCCCCCTTAGCTTTCATGTGCATATCAAATGGTTACCCTTGTGTTGATGCTCTTAATTATTCAGCTACACTTCATTCCACATAGCATTTCAAAGTTCCTATTTTTGATACCCAACAGATGGGTGAACTTTGCCTGTCTGCGTAGTTTAAAAATTCCAACCCATAGGAATCACCTTGTTTCAAAGGCACAAAGACAAAACTTCCTCGCTTCTTTTGCAACACAGTTTACAGGTTTTGCTCACATTAGCCAACGGCACTGGATTTGTCAACACCAATTCATGGGGCCATGACATGTGGAATTTTAAAGCAGCACCAAACATTTTCCAACCCATTAGATCTTACAGCCCATCCTTCACTTTGCATGCAGATAAGAAATTAGTCAGAAGACATGAGCTTTCTTTTGTTTCATTAGTATTTTCAAAGAAATGTTAACATTAACAACAAATGCAGCAAGTTATATAGACTCGGCTCAAAACACAATCACCCACAAAATGTACATTTACAGCACATCACAGGCTCCGTTTAAGGTACTCCAAATTTTGAAATTTCTGTAGAAGAATGGACCACTGTTACATCTCTATGCATAGATGAGCGACTTCTTGTTTCTGTAATTTTCTTCCTTTTGTGTGTCAAACAACTCAGAATTGTCCTTTTATACTTTTAGTTTAATAACCTTTTGCCAATCGAGATTCAACATTAAAAATGTCCTTCAATAAAGTAACTTGGGCCCTGAAACAAGATAAATATCCATTAAGATGATGTGTATGAAATTTTTTAAAAAGTAAGGATGTTTAAGGAGCCAAAGATTTATTCTGGATCTATTTTTCTTCTCCCATAACTGTTTGCATCAAGAAATCAATTAAGAATGACAGGCCAAATAAACTTTCATGGGAAACTGCAGAAGTAACAGAATTGGTTCCAAACAACCTACATAAGCAGTGCAAGTGCACGCTAAATTATTGGAATTTTTAAACAGTTATAACTCAGGAGGGAAGTGCATGTACCAAATTCAGGGGGGAAGTTAAAAAAAAAATGGCCAACAGAAGAGGGAAAATTGATGGAAATGGAAAACAGAGCATAAAATGCAAACCTCAGCGCATGCCAAATATTTCTTCTGGAGGATCATACACATGTTTCTCAGGGAAGAGCTCCTCAAAGTCTTGCTTGACTCTGTTTCTCAAAAGAGGGTGTGGCAGAAGACCCTTTAACAAAATCCTGAATGGCAACTCTTCTGGTGGATCTGGGGACTTCTGCATGTCCTCATATATGTTCATCGCATCTCCTGGAGAACCAGAGCTCAAAAATCCCCTGATAACCTCTGTATAAGTTTGAGAATCAGGAAATAAATCCTCCTTCCTCATTTTCTCCCATAGTTGCATAACTTCATCCATTTTCTTACGTCTTGCTAGTGCAATAATTAAATCCTTATACAGAAAGGCATCTGGCTTGTACCAGTCTTGCTTTTGAATCAGTCTAAATATCTGAAAATTAAACCCAAAAAACAGTCACAATTACAATAAAAAGCTAAACATAAAATTGTGACAACTCAATTAATCAAATAACAGAATAGCAAGACAATGCAATCCAAAAGCAATGGTCTTATATTGAAACTTTTCTGGAACCGAGAAAAAGTATGTCTGAAAGTGAGACAACGTTGTACTTGTAGATGCCCATGTCAAATGGAAGTCAAGTTGGTTTAACTATGTAAAAGACATTCAATCAACGGAGACAACAATTAACTATTCTCATCTTCCAACTTGATATTATATTGTTCATTGCAGCTGATAAGTTATAAGTCATAGTATAGTTGAAATTTCATCCTAAAGAGTAACAAAATGAACAACTATTAAGAGAAGAGAACAACAGCTCAATCCATCATAAACCATGCTTAAGCGAAGTGGACAAAGGTCACTTTATAATTTTCATATCTGGAGCACAATTGAGACCAAGCAAAGGGATAACATTCCTTGAAAAATTTCAAATCATATTAAGGGCGTCCATGTGCGCACACATTTCTTTAGAGCATTCAATCAAACACATTGCAAGCGAAATCCATTGAACCACTTTTTCAATATCTTAACCACACTACATAATTGTTTTCAGAGAGTATAAACAGCACAGGGCACAAGTAATACATGATAAGGTCATAATGCAATCAAAAGAACGAAATAGAGAAACAGCAAAGCCATGAAGAACCCAATTAGTAAAATACAATAACGACCCCGAATTTCAAATGCATCAGACAACATAATAAAGCATTTACTTTTTTATGAATTTTTAAGGAAAAGCACCTTGATAGCCAAAGCAACCTCCTCCTGACGCTCAAGCTCCGTTAGGACAGCGATCATATCCATCTTCAGAAGCCTTACAACATGGGTTTTGATAAACTTTTCAAGCTTCTCTTCATCATCCTTAAACCTCTTCAACCCCAATATCACAAAAATAGCTTCTTTGCCTATCAGCTTCTTCCCCCTCCAAAGGGGTCCTCTTGGCCTCCCGTCATGGTATAGCCTAAACCCAGAGATGGGTTTCAACGAATCACTTTCAAAAGCCGAAACTTTGGATTTTAAAGGCAACGAGAGTTCTTTAATGGGCGTTCTGTATAGGAATCGGAGGAATATCGAAGTCAAAACTGGAATTTTCGATCTTGTAATGGCATGAAGAGCCATTGGAGCTCCACTCACTGAGAACGAAGACTGCTTGGCAGCTGAGAAGGTACTTAAAAAACATAAAAATGAAGCAGAGCATTTTAGCGCCCAAAGTAAATTATAGGGTTTTTTTGTTGGTAAAAAAAGTAAATTATAGGGTTAAATACACATTTCCGGAACTATTTTATGATTTGCAAACTTTAACCTTTTCATTATAAAAAGTTTCGCATTGCCTTTGGAATTTTTTTTTCTTATCATATTAATTTAATTATACAATTTTATCAAATTAATTTGGTAATTTTATCAAATTAATTTGGTAAAATTAAACATAAACATTAGTAAAAAACAAAATAACAATTCGTTAAGTAAAATCCCACATATTTTTATAGATTTTATTAAAATTTTATAAATCCAATATAAAATACAAAATCCAATATAAAATACATAAATTTCCATAATAATTCACGATTTTTTTTTAAAATTTATAACTNATAATTCACGATTTTTTTTTAAAATTTATAACTCTATTTAAATTTATTAAATTCTAAATTAAATATACACTTTAATTCATTTCATTGTCAATATTATATTAAAGAGAACATTATGCATGTTGATTTAAAGTGCCACTATCATCATTATTTTTTATAATATTAGCGAGAATATTATAGTTTTTGCATCAAGTCAAATTTGATTCGATCTTTTTAAAGATTTGGAATGTACTATCATTGAAAGAGAGATACATAAACCATAAACACCTGATCAGTGTGACAATTCATTTTAAAGCCATAGAATAAAACTTTAGTCTTGATTTTTCTAATAACTCTACTTTTTCTATAATTTGGATATCATCAATTTTATATTATGATACTTGTATAAGATTTAATTATTTTTCTATTTATGTATTATTTAGTTTATTAGAAAAGTAAATAAATAACATGGGTCTAGCCCTCGCTGATATTGACGTAAATAAATAAATAAAAATCTATAAAGAAAAAAAGGCTCAGATACACCAGATTCGTCTAATAACTCTACTTTTTCTATCTATAATTTGGATATCAGCAATTTTATATTATGTTACTTGTATAAGATTTAATTATTTTTCTATTTATGTATTATTTAGTTTATTACAAAAGTAAATAAATAACATGGGTCTTGCCCTCGCTGACATTGAAGTAAAAAAGTAAATAAAAAACTATAAAGAAAAACAAGGCTCAGATACACCATATTCATCCTCAGGATCGGACAGATACGATGGACCCCTCCATCGCAAAGGTGCAGCAATCCTCACAGCCATTTGCACCAGCCGGCAATCGAACCCGGGTCTGTACCGTGGCAGGGTACTATTCTACCACTAGACCACTGGTGCTTGTTGTTTAGTTGACTACGATCAATATAAAACAAGTTAAAATTAGGTGGAAAACGCTGGATGAAGTCTCTTAATTGTAGTCAGGTAACCAATAAGCACCAGTGGTCTAGTGGTAGAATAGTACCCTGCCACGGTACAGACCCGGGTTCGATTCCCGGCTGGTGCAAATGGCTGTGAGGATTGCTGCACCTTTGCGATGGAGGGGTCCATCGTATCTGTCCGATCCTGAGGATGAATATGGTGTATCTGAGCCTTGTTTTTCTTTATCATTTTTTATTCTTTATAATTATTTATTTCAATATCAGCGAGAGAGCATGTAAACCAAGATAATGGATGTTACTTTGTAGGAGAAAGGTATTTATTTATAGGTCATGTATAGGTCAGCAGTGAAAAGTAATGTGGTGGTCAGTATTTGTTGTTGCAACAGAATAAATTAAGGAAGTGGTTATTATATGAAATTTGTGTTTAATAATGGATATAATTTGCAAAGTGACTGAACAAAAATTCAAAAAGTACTAATACTTTTTTATCATAATTTGACTCTATTTTTCTAAGCTGGCCATGACAGTTGGACGCTCGAAATGATTTTGTTAAAGAGCGACTTAGAAAGAAATATGGCAAACTTTAGAACTAGCTCCTCTATTTGGGCATTATTTTACATTCTTCCACTTTTCTATTTTGAATGGATTCATTTCACGTATTCCTTTGCTCTACATGAATAATCTCTCACTTTAATATTTGAATGAATTCTTTTATATCTCCCTCTACTCTGTATGAATAAATATTTCTGCTAAGTTCTCCTAACAGGATTTGATCGAAATATTGACTGCTTATGAATTGTTAAGTTGTAGCCTACGCTTTTGTGAAAAGAACTATCCATTAATGTCCTTCCCTTTTAATTTGCATTGTATTAGTATGGATGGAGATCTTCCTTCTTTATCATTTTTCCTATCACATCAAATCTCAATCTAATCTTCAAGGGCTATTATTTTTATTCGATCATGATTTTAAATAAAACGGGTGCAAAGTTTTTAATTTGCATGGTTTACATTGCTTTCAACAAATCCCCAACAATAATTAAGGACAAAGAATTGGCTGAAAGAAACAAAAAAAATCCAACTTAACAAGACAGTTAATTGAATGTAAATCTTTTATATTAAATAACAGGATAGCAACTCAAATTTCAACACATGGTTTTACATTGCTTTCAACAAATCCCCAACCATAATTAAGGCCAAAGAATTGGCTTAAAGAAACTGAAAATCCAATTTTACAAGACAATTAATTGAATTTAAATATTTGCAAATAACAGAACAACAACTCAAATGTCAACACAGTCATGCTTTCAATAGCATAACTTCCCAAAACCACCAACACCTTTTGCTAGGACACAAAGCGCATTTTATATTAACCGAATTGTTAAATCAATTTCAAAAAATATTAGGAATGCTTTTAGTAGCATTACTCTCCAAAACCACCAAGAACATGGAACTTAAGGCACAAAACTACCATAAAAAATAGAATTATTTCTCAAAAAGAAATACTAACTGATAATATGCCTACTTTAAAATTCAGCAATAACACAATGAAAGTTTGTTTCAAGTAAACTGGTTGATCAACAAATTCATATTCCAGTACCTTCCAACAGTTGAAAGGAGAAAAGAAAAGAAAATCTCTGGATGAACAAGTAACAAAATTTTAGGCAGCTCCCTTCTCTTTCTTACGTTGGATCTTCTTCATGTAGAATTCAAGCTCTTTTCCCTCCAAGATATACCTGCCAAAAGTATTAAATACAAACAAGTCACATTGCATTACCGAAACAACAAAATAACAAAATTTGCTACCAGTAACCACTCCCCTTCAGAAGTTTATCAATATGCAAAAACTTCTATAGATGTACATGTTTAAATCGAAAGCACATTTCTAGTAATGATGTCAAACACTCAATGTAATATTCACAGAACTTTTATAATTGACAAAAAAATAGATCAATATTTAATAAAAACTCTTCATGCAAAAAAACCTACTATAAGAAGCTACAAAAGCTCTACTTTGATCAACTATACCAGACGGACCCTTCATCTTGCACCTGCAAAAGAGGGATTTGACCATATATCAACTGGGGAATGAACTGAACCAAAACACATCCATGAGTAGGATTTAATGTCATTCCCACCATAAAACCTTGATCTTTTATAACACAAAAAGCAAAATATTGATCCACAAACATGGTAGACATGTCTAGCCCACTAGATTTCAGATAGTTTACATATCAAAAGGAAGGAGAGGGACTAGCACCATCTTCTTTACATATCTAACCCACTAGGTGTAACACCCCGTACCAAGAAAATATAGTAAAAATTTTCAAGTTTGACCAAGCTCGGGGTTGACTTTTTGTGTGGGTATGTGATGGCTTTGACTAAGGTACCGTTGCGTAGAGCTAGTTGATACGAGTTCGTAGACTAGTAGTACGCTCAATTCCGAGTTAAGACCGAGAAGTTATGGCTGAAATAACGTGAAGGGCATTTTGGTAATTTGCTGTGGCAAGGTGAAAATTACTATTTTGCCCCTGCCTTTATTTGTAAAATGTCCAGAAGGGTCTGGAAGGCACGCACGCATGCACGCAGCCCCCCCCCCCGATTTCCTTCTCTCTCCTTCCGTCACCATGCCCGTCGGATTTTCGCCGGAATTGGCCCGTTTCCGTTGCCGATCAGCTGCGCCACCACCTGGGCTTGGAAGCCCACTTGCCTAGCCACCTTCCCCTGCCGGCGGCAGTCCGTGAAACAGCTTAGATCACCGGAAATTGAGCTCAAACCGGTTAGAGGAAAATTTGAGATCGTCGGATTCCGGCGAGGCTAGGCCGCACCACCACCCGGAAAAGGTAGCCCGCGCCTCCTACGTCATTTTCCCGTCAATCCCTGCCCGTGGAAACCCCAGAATTCGCCGAAAAACGCGGAGGAACCGGCGGACCTGCGGCACCTCCGGTCGCCGGATTCCGACGGTTTCCGGCGATGAAATTGGTCCGGTCCCCCTCTTTTGGACCTCCCGAAGCTAATTCCGATGTCCGTTTATCTCGAAGCTCCCTCGTGTGGATGGTGCGATTAAAGGATGCTCGGCCGCCACTTCCCGGCCACTTTCCGGCCACTTTTCGGCCACCACCGGCGGCGGTTGGACGAGGTAAGTTCTCGGTTGCATTCTACTGGTTACGAGCTTCGTGTCGATATATAATTCGGGTATTATAGATAGATATTGAGAATAACCCGATTTCAAACGGTGTTATTAATAACGGTTAAATAGGAATTGTAGACAATCGGTGATACAAATGTGTATATTTGTGTTTTGGTGGTTGCTGTGGAACGCATTGACATGCCAAGAGTTTATTACAGGATGTGAGAGTGTGACCGAGTTTATTGAGCATGGAAATGGTTACGGGGTATATTGTATATTTAGTTGTTATGAGTGAGAGTTGCGGGTTTGTCAGTGAAGAGTTGATTTTGGTCATGTGTGCGAGCTTGATTATATTGAATTAATTGTTGTTGACGGTTTGAGAGCCGATTTTGTTTATGGAAATAATTGTGAAGTTGATTGGTGATTTGAAATTCGGGAATAGTGAGAAATATTACGGAATATATTACATAGTTAAATCGTGTGTTAATCACTATGTGGATTCGGTTGTGTAGAATTGATTATGTTATGGATTGATTATTATATTAATTGTGAAATGGGTGGGTGATTAATTACGTTGAATTGTTGTGTATGTGAGTTTTGGTTATGAATAAATGTATGGATTTGATTGTGTGGACGAGAACTGCTTGGCGAGGAATTATGCCGTCAAACTGCGGATATTATTGTTTGTTAGGATGTCGGAAATGCGATAATGGATTTAAGAGTGGCCAAATTTGATAAATGAGATATTTGTATTAAAAAATAAATAAATAAATAAAATTTGAGTGTGATTGTCAGTAGCATATTCCGGCATAAATTTACTTTTGGAACTACAGGTAGCTTGATCCCTATTTAAATATGGTATGTAGGCAGCTCAGTTTATTTTAGACTGAGTCCAGCTACAGAAAATTATACAGTTAATATATTTTTATTTTTATTTAAGGGCTGAGTCATCCTCTGAGTTGTGATTATTGTGGGGAATGTGTGCTGGTAGAATAAATACTGTTTAGGAACGCTTTTCCTTGCAGGTTGTAGACTATTTGCTTTTGGGGAGTGTTAGAAACAGCCGAAATGCTGCCGAAATTTCTAATAAAATTTTCGGTAGTAGAGAAAACCTTTCGGTCTGTTGGTTCTTTTTCGATTGAAAAAGTGACTTATCGGACTTTAACGACTACTTGTGGCTTAATTGAAACATTAAGTCACACAGGCAGGATCCAGTAGGGTTGGGTCATGTCACTAGGTTTCGAATTCATGCAAACTACAAATCCTCTCCCCATTTCACCCCAATCAAATGAACCGCAGTTAAGTTTTTGAAAGTACCCAGTACCTTGTTAGAATAATGGCGCCGACTAGTGCAGAGGAGAATTGCCACCGCCGGCACAAACCAAGTTAAGGAGTAACACCGCCGACTGGTACAGCGGAAGCATGTGCTGGAGAATTCGCCGTCGATTGCTCCTGCCTTCCGCCGCCGACTAGTGCAGAGGAGGTGACCGAAGTAAGGCTGAGTGGTGGCTGCGTTTGGTGATCTCCCACGAATGATTATGTTTGGTGGCTGTGTTCGGTTTGAGCTTCTCCTCACACAAAAATGAAGGGCCCGAGCCTTAACAATTGGGGAGATTGAAATGCACCATGTCAACGTCGAATTTTGGAAATTGATAGTCAACACCGAATTTTGACTGAGTGCTCAGCACAAATTGAAACGATGCGTTTTTGTCTTAATTTGGAATTTGAAAGCCAAATTTCCGTTTCCTTCTTTTAGTTTCCAACCGTGAATTCGGCCTCATTAAGGAACTTGAATTTGGGTGCCTTATGTCACGAGCTTGGCATTTCGTCGAACATTTGGTGGGCGATGTAAGCTTGGCATTTCCTCGAACACTTGGTGAGCATTCTCCACACTTTCGAAAGAATCAAAAATTCTCTAGAAGCCTATAGAGAAATCCAGAGTTCTCTAGAATGGTATAGAATCTTCTAGAAGCCTATGAAGAAATCTAGAGGTGTGTGAAATCTTCTAGAAGGTTAGGGAGAACTCAAGAATTCTCTAGAGTTGTGTGGAAGCTTCTAGAAGCTAAAGGAGAAACCAAGAGTTCTCTAGAGGTGTGAGGAACCTTCTAGAAACCTATAGATAACTCTAGGCTTTCCATACAACTAGACATGTGTGGAATTCTCTAGAAACCTTTGGAGAACTCTAGCTTCGTAGAACATGTAAATATCTTAGATATTTATGTGAAAAATTCTAGAGACTCATTATCCACCGTAAGATTAAATCATTTATAGCCGTAGGATTATTTTTAGTTGCCTATAAATAGGTGGAGACCTCATTTGGCCAAACCATCATGAAAATCCAAAAACACTCAAGCATTCAAGTTGTATAGCTTTCTTTCAAGCAATATACTTTCATTCTCCCAAACTCTTGTGTTCTATTCTTGCTTGCTTAGCTTTCTCTTATTTGTAGGCAAAAAGGCTTACTTAGTTACAACACAAAGGGTTGGAATAGCAACTAAGGCCGCATGGCTTGAAGGGTCGAAAAACAAGTCCGTAACACTTAGTAGGTCTGTTTATATATATATATATATACATGGGTGCTAAAGAGCCAGATATAGGAACCCGAAACACGCCTATGTTATGTGGTCGATGAAATTCTAGTCAAAATTGAAGGCTGAAACAAAACGCACCGTTTACAACATTGGGGAAAAAAAATTTCAGGCATTTACATTACATTTCCAAAACGCAAACGCAGGGGAAGCTATGGACACGAATTCAGCCCAGCCACCGGTTGAGCTCACTCCGACCACCTCATTCTCCACGATAACGGCGGCACCAGTCGACGGCATCTACTTTTTTGTACCTCTGCACTAGTCGGCGGCGAAGCCCTGAAGCCAAGAGCCAGACGGTGTCAAAAGCACCATCGGCTTCCTCTGCACCATGAAAACTCATCGGTTTCCTTTGCACCTCATTCTCCACTAGTTGGCAGCTCTGCACCAATAATCAGTGAGCTATGTCGCTTCCCATCACTTGCCGTTTTCCGAAGGTATTTGATGTGAATGAATGACTTTGTTGAAGATTGCCCCATTTAACACGAAGAAGATGAGCTAGCTGTATCCACCTTGACCATTTCCATGTGTATATTCTTTTACATTTTATTTTGCAAATTCATAAATAAAGAAATGAACAGAGGCCCTCTTTAAGATAATGATCGTATGGTTGATGGAGCAAGGTAGAGGTCTAGGTAAATGTGGCCAAATCGTAGACAAAGCTGGAAACACCAGAAGCACCAGGAAGAATGGCATCGATCTACACTGCTGGTGTATTAGCAAGAAAAGGCAATGTGACTGATGTGCTAGTACACGATAATGATAGGATGATTGAGAAATGGTTTCCATGGGAATTTTGTTGCGATGAGAATTTGATTTCTTCCAAAGACAGATTGTGGGATTTCAGAATTAGGGGTGGATCATCAAATTCAACACGATTTTGTCCTGCAAAAACATACACAATAGAGTAGCGAAGAAACAATTAAAGCTCATTCCATGACTCTTGAGCATCCACTTCTGCATATATTTATTATTTAGTAAAAGGAACTTATGTCGTTATAATGAATGCAAATCAGGAGGTTATTAAGATTAATATCAGCAAGTTTTTAGGTGTTAAAAAAAATGATATGCCAAATATAGGAATGTTAGTGTATATATATACAATATAAATGACATGGTGTATATTGATCGTTTAATGGATATTATATATAGTTTATATAGTTGTGTTGTATTTTCATAACTGAGGGGTCATAAGTTGGAGTTTTGTTGTTTTTGTTTGGACTCAAGAAAGAAATTGATAGTATTGTGATTATACTTTTTACATTAATTATGTATGTAAGGGCCTTATATAGGTAGTCTTAGTTGAGACAATTGATAAAGTCAATTATGGTCGAATAAGGTGCCTAAAATTAATGTCTCTATCTTGTACGTATGCTTCTTGATGCTGCTGTACACCTTGCACTTGTTGAAAATAAAATGTTAAGTATTAATGTTACATAGTTTATTCAAATATAATTCAAATGCTGTAAACTCTTTTAGATCCAATTGAAAAGATAGATCCAGCCAAAATGTTCACATTTTTCATTTTTCTTTTTCATCAGAATAAGTTTATTGCATCAAACAAAGTGAATCCCTATATAGTTAAGGCATTTTGGTCAAATACAGAAGCATTGCAGAATGTTGTATGAAAAGAAAAAACGCATGCCCAAAAGCAAGGTCAAGTTTTTCTTTGTAATTGGTGGTGAATATCATGATTCTTCCTTCTAAACAAATGAATAAAGTCCATCCACGAAAATCTGTAGTCCTCATGAGCAGGTTCTCAAAGAACTTACAATAAAATAGTGAACCTTTAGTCTTTTTTTTTGTCTCCTCTAATGGCCCAAATTAGTAGTTTGATATTATCCCCAAGTTAAAAGAGGGAAAGGAAAAACAGAATGAAAGACAAAAGAAGTGGGTGTTGGTATTGTATATATCATCTTCCTTTAAGACGTAATGTAACAGAAAATAAAAAAATAATGAAAAATGTTATGGGTTGTATGGAAGTAGTCGTGCTTAATGGCGGTGAAGGCTTCGATGGGTCAATGTTATGGGTTGCTAGAAGTACCCTTATGTTGCTAGGCAGTTCAGTTACTTTGCCACCAACCATTGGAGCTCTGGCTTGCTCAAAGAATAGAACTTGGAGTATCGTTGCCGCCGGTGCAAAGGAAGCCATGGAAGCCGCTTGTGCAGAGTTCGCGAAGAGTATGGAAGCCCCTGCGTTTTGGAAATGTAATGTAAATGCCTGAATTTTTTTTTCCCCAATGTTATAAACGGTGCATTTTGTTTCAACCTTGACTAGAATTTCATCAATTTTAACCGCATAACAGAGGTGTTAAATGCTCCGTGTTTTCGGGTTCCTTAAGGAGCCATATATCTAGCTCCTTAGTACCTATATATATATATAATTTTTTTTTGTGAATTAAAAAGATGCCTCATGGTATGATAGATTTGGTTACATCACATATCTTTTCAGACTCTTAAATAGATTTGGTTCTATTTAATTTGTATTCAATCAATTAAATTAATATTTTTATAAGAGAGAATATTAGTGTTTGTATATTTTATGGAAAAGTTCAAGTTAAATTTGATTCAATGTATTTGAAAATTTAAAGTTTTAGTATCATCAAGAAAAATCATTATACTTTGGAAAACGATTGCCATAAAACTATGATAATCTGAATGACCAAGTTGTGTTAAAATCATAAAGTCAAACTCTAACTTCGATCCATCTATTTACTAATTTTTTTATAATCTTTATTTTTTTTAGTTATTATTGTATGCCATCAATTTTTATTTTTATTTTTATTATGTTATTTGAATAAAGTTTAATCATTTTTGTATTTATGTAATATTTGGTTTATTACCTAGTTAATGCACATTAAGTTTTCTAACATGCAGTCCTAATGTTAAATTATATTAAATTTATAAATTAAACTCTCTGTTATTCACTCACTCTTTTATGAGTGCTAATTTGTAAATTTATTTAACCATTTCTTAAAATTTTATATTAGAGGTGTGGATATTCAATTTAGGGATTATTGTCCCAAAACCGAAACTTTGCTAATGAGCTATCGCGGTAGTGCTATCTTACCAACCAAGTGTTAAATTTAGTAATATTTACCATTTGAAGATTTCAGTTGGGGTTGCTCAAACAAGAAAATCGAGTACTGATTTAGAGATTTCAATAACATGTAAAAAAAAAAGGGGAACAAGACATTATTTTTTTTTCTAAGGAAGATAAAATCTGATCAATATGACATTCCATAATACCTTCTTTTCTATTTTTGGTTCCAAATGAGTATTTGGCTTAATTTTAGCTACACCATCAACATTAAAAGGGATAAAATACAAAAATAATAAATTACCTTCAACTGTGAATCTTATAAATCTTAATAGTGTATCATTATATCAAAGTAAAAACAACATCTTCTTCAACTTCTGCTTGATTTTCAACTTGGGAAGAGGCTGTCGAAAATGACAATAGGAATTCTAACACTATGAGTACCATCAGACCAGACAATTGATGAAGATAACCTTGCATGTTTTCTTAGGCCAAGCTTCTCCTTTAACAGTCGCACTGAAACTCTTTTCTTCATTCAGGGATTTGAAGGAAAGAACTTCAGGTACTACTTTGATAGTGAGTTTAGGATTCGAGTTAACTTCTACCTTGTAAGTTGAATTTGCATAGCCTATACTCTTTACTTTTCTCTGAAACTCAACTGTAAAAGATCCATTTGTTTGAACTGCTTCATATGCAAATGTAGGATAATTTAGTTCCTTTGGCTCAATAGAAATTTTGGGGCATGAAGTGCTATTGTCTCCAGTTATAAGCCTTATACTGTCTTGACCATAAATGCTACATAGAAAGGTAACGCAATCGTCTATGGTAGTTTCGTACACAAGTCCAGGATCTAGAGCTTTTAGAGGATCAATATGCCCAGCTCCATAACCAAATTCACCATCAGAGCTTTGATTACTGTTCATTTCCCAAGCTACAGAAAACTAAATAGTTTTTTGGCACATGAAGTGGTAGGATAAAGTGAATCCAATTATGCATATCAAGTTATTAATATGAATGTTTTTTGTAAAAGTCATGTTATGAATGTACCAGTAGTCATAAGAGCTGATTTAATGATCAAGGCGACCATTGAGGACGAAAGTTTTGATATATGCTGCTGCTCCAGCAACATGGGGACTAGACACTGAGGTTCCGGATACTAGGTTGTATTTGACCCTCCTTTGGTCTCTTGGTTCACGTGAAGGGGAAACTATAGGTGAAAATGCAGCCAAAATGTTTAACCCTGGTGCTGTTATATCAGGCTTCAGCATATTTAACATAACTAAAACAGAAATTTCTCCAAAAGAAAAAAACAGAATGAGAGAATGTATACCTTCAAAATATCAGGAATAACCATATTTGAACCCTGTCCAGAGAAGAAAGAAACCTGAGGAGCAGCATTATCTTTACGCCTTCGCTTTTCAAGATGGTTGCTCGAGAGTTTCTGTCAAAACAAGAAAAATTGAGTTTGAACCATTTGAAGAAACCGAACACAGCTAAAATAACAATATCATAGGAAGCTCATACATTGTGGAATGGTAGTAGTCTACGGTGATGGCAAAGTCCTCGAGGCTTAAAGCTGCTGTAGGCGATGGTTCAAGAAAAGAAATCTCAGGATAAGTTAATTTCGAACATACTGCAGCAAACACACCTACGAATCCCTCTGCTAAAACATCACATAACACACCCTTTCCTTGCGTTGCAGTCCTGTTTACACAGCCACAACATCTGAAATGGTGTAAATAGTGAGACGAGTTTATCTATTTTTTTTTTTTTTTCCAAAGGTAGCTAATTTGAAGACAATAATATATATGTACCCGATTAGCTCTTCACTGCAGCCAGGATGCGAAGCTTCTTTTCCATATACCAGAGGAAATCTTGTCCCATTCAATGTGAAAGGGTTAATTGAATTTCCCTGTTAATACAAAATAGCATATAACATAAGGAATGTATTATAATGACACAAAACATGATATATAATATGATTGTATATTTGGTTATTCATGTTAGTAGTAATGCAGGAGTCAATAAGACATACAAACAGAGTCAGTCCATTGCCAAAAACTACTTTGCTTGCATTGTGTCTGTCTATGCTGCTTGCTGCAACTGTCACTGCCCATGGCGCTGTATTTACTACACTTCTAGCTTTGAAACCGTCATTAGCAGCAGCGCTTACAGTCAATACACCTTTCTTCAATCCATGAAAAGCACCAATTGCCATAACATCTCCAAAATAATTAGCTATAGCACCCCCAATTGATATTGAAATTATGTCAACTCCATCAACATTGGCGTCGTCAAATGCAGCCAAGATATTTACCGCACCGTAAACATCAACACTATCATCACAGACTTTGTAAACTATAATTCTAGCAGAAGGAACTCCTTTTCATGCAGTGCCATCCGCTATTCCATATAAACTAACATTTTTTACATTGTTCCCAGCTGCTATTGCGGCTGTATGTGTTACATGGCCAAGAAAATCCCTCGCAGTAGTCCTCGTTGATATTGCTAAGAGGTAATATCGAGCTCCAATGATCTTGCTGTAAAATATGTGGATTAATTGTTTAATATGATTGATAAAACTTCAACATATAACAGATAAGAAATCTACAGTAAACATTTAGGAAAAGTGTCTCTATGAAGATAGGCATTGGAAATAGTGTGGGGGAAGTACTTGCTGCATTTGAAATTGTCGCCTCCTTTGCTGGCACCTTTCCATTTCTTTGGTAGAGGACCAAAAATTTCATCACTGAAGCTCTCTGATTCGGGCCAAACTCCAGTGTCAAGAACACCAATTATAGCCTCACTCTCGACTGTGGGATTTCTTTTAGTTTTCCTGTGGAGACTCATGAAGTCTCATGATCTTGTTGTTTGAACTGTAAAATTTCTGCTCGGGAACACAGAAACTACTACTTTCATCTCTGCAAATCGCAGTTTAAAAGTTTATTCTTGGTATACATGAACATATGTGTGCATATGTATATATGTATGTAGGAAGAGTCTGAGATGGAGTACTAATTGGTGTTAAAGGAGCTATCTTATTAACAATGGTTTATACTCTTCCAACTCAAAAATGGATTCGTGTTAATTGGTGGCACTTTTGGTGACTTGGAAGTTGATCAAGCAGCTGAGGTGTGAAGCTCACAGGGAAAAACCAGATCAGTCCTGATCTGGTCCATATCCAACGCATGAAAAACCTCAGGGTATGTTTGGTATGAAAGACTGACTATACTAATTTTGTTGTAGCATATTGAACTAGATTATACCGTATTAGACCGTACTGCATTAATATTGTACATGGTTTGGTTCAAAATTGTATTGTACTATAAATTTCTATAAAATAAATTTATTATTATTCAAAATAATTTTCGTAAATAATTACACTATTAAAAGTGATTTTCTACCAGGCAAGCATTCTGCTACCATTATATGAATGTTTTTGTCACAAAATTTTTATGGTTGGTGACAATTCACTTAGTCAAAAAAACATTATGCTACCATGGGTTTTATTTAACTGATTTTAAATTAATAAAACATTCTGGTACCAAGCTCTCTATGTCATCTAAAACATACTAACAGATTGTTTTGAACCAGTCTCAAATTACTCCCTCAATGAAACCACACTACACTGCAAACCCAGAAGCTTCATAAATCTCCATCAACTCTGTAGCTAAAGAGAGACTTGTTTTTCAATTGGCTTCGAACAACACCTATCCCAGAAACTTGCTTATCCATCTGAAGGCTCCATCCACATCATCTATAGCGAATAAGCACACATCTATATAACAATCAGATATCAAGAAAAATTCGTAATATAAGAAAAGCAAAGTAGGTATTTCGTCGAGGTAAAAAACTGGGGAGGAAGAGCTTCTCTTTCATATATTTTTCAATGGTCTGATGTGCATTACATTTTTTTAACAGGATCTAAAACATAGAGACAAAAGGTGTCAATTGGATTTTTCTAGAAATATAATTTAAGCCCTAAATTTGTCCCAACATCAAATATTTAGTAAAACAAGATTAAATTTAGTTAAGTTAATAAACCCATAGTATTATAGTAAGATTGATTTTTAGAGCACATTAAACTCAACGATATATATATAATTTTTTTTAAAGTACCATGCTTTATTAATAAAACTGTTATATTTATTTGAAACTGAAGTATTTAGGAAGTTTAAACTGAAATGATTTTCTTTTCTTGGAAGAGGATCTTGGTAATTTGAACATTTGAAAACTGCACAATAGATGTGTTCTGTATTAATGGTTTTGGTCAAAAAATGCTTTTGATGAAATAAATAGTTGTATGCAAATGCAACAAGACAGTAAAGAAACAAAAATGTTATTGGATTCTTACAGACCAAAGTAAAAATGAATATAACAATTCTGCTTTACCATTTGGATCTGAAGTTAATCAGCAAATTAACTATGGTATCAGCTTAATTAAAGATGACAATAGGACTTTTGACACTATGAGTGTCATCAGACCAGATGATTGATGAAGACAGCATAGTTCCATTTACCACACATCCTTTAACCGTCACATTAAAAGTCTTCTCCTCGTTGAGGGATTTAAAGGAAAGAACTTCAGGTACCACTTTAACATCGAGTTTCGAATTTCCAGTAACTATTGCTTTGTAAGTGGAGGTTGCAAGGCCAACATTCTTGACTCTTCTATGAAACTCAACTGTAAATGACCCATTAGCTTGAAAGGCAAGAGAAGGATAATTCAGATCCTTAGGTTCATCAGTAACTGTGGGGCAAGTACTATTAGAATCACCAGATATAAGCCTTATGCTCTCCTTGGTATAGCCAATGCCACAAAGAAACTTTATGTAGTCGTCTTGAGAAATTTCATACACAAGTCCAGGATCTGTGGCTTCCACAGGATTAACATGCCCAGCTCCATAACCAAATTCCCTGTCTGAACTTTGAGTATCGTTCATGACCCAAGCTAAAACCGACAGAAAGAAATAAAAAAATCGTTACAATAAGTTGTAGTTGTTAAGTCAATAACATAAAATTAACAACCTCAAAAATCTAAGCAACACATTGTAACATGCTGATTTAAGAGTTAAATGAATGAGAAAGTATAAACCAGTTATCATAAGAGCTGATTTTATGGCGGAAGGAGACCAATCGGGATGAAATGATTTAACATATGCAGCTGCTCCAGCAACATGAGGGCAAGCCATGGAGGTTCCAGATGCAATACTGTACTTTACCCTCCTCTCGTCTTCAAGAGAAGATGAAGGTATAGCCACAGGTGAATATGCAGCCAAGATATCTATCCCCGGGGCTGCTATATCTGGCTGCAGCACATTTAAGTATAATTTAAGCAGAACTCCAAGAAAATGAAAATGATTCTACAAGAAAACAGAATAAGAGAAATGGATTCTCGGAAAAACATATACCTTCAAAATATCAGGCGTAATTTCATTTGGCCCTCTTGAAGAGAAGGAAGCAACTCTAGGAGCACCAGAATCTATTACGCTTTCACTTTTCAATAGTATTACTTGAGGGTCCCTATAAAGCAAAAACAAAAAAATAATAAATTTGATAAGCATACACAATTAACCACATATATTTCAACTAAAATATGGAAAAATATATAGTACTCATACTTTGCGAAGTGGTAGGCCTTGACAGCAGTAAAGTCTTCAGAGCTTAAAGCTGCTGAAGGAAATGGTTCAACAAAAGGAGTATCAAGCAGCATTGTTTTCAAGTATATTGCACCAGTTGCATTAGCTATTTCCCAATGCGGTGATTGATCACATAACAAAATCTTTCCCTCCACGAAAGTCCGGTTTAGGCAGATGTCGGCACACTGCCTGAAATGCTACAAATAGTCAAAAGTTTATCTTCTTCTAGCGCTCTTGCTCTGCCTATATATATACACACACACACACATACACACACACACACTCAAAGGCTAAAAGGATATGCCATTACCTGACCCAAATTGCAGGGCAGACACCATTTGAAGCTTCTGCTCCATATACTAGAGGAAAGCTTGTACCATTCAATGTGAAACCGTTAACTGTATTTCCCTGTAAATCACATAATATGACTGTGTAATGTTTTAACTGTATTTCCCTGTATATCACATAATATGACTTTGTGTAATGTTTTTGGCGACTATCATTACTTGTGACTAATCATAACATCTATATTAGTAGAGTTGTCAGTAAATGCAGGGGTCAAAATGAGACATACAAGTAGAGTCTTTCCATTTCCGAGAACAACTTTGTCTATGATTCGTCTATCTGTGCTGCTTGCCGCTACTGACATCATCCATGGTGCTACACTACATACAGACCCATAGTCAGGACCATAGTTGCCAGCAGCATTTACAGTCAATACCCCTTTCTTCAATCCATGAAAAGCACCAATTGCTACAACATCTTGATCATAAGGAAGTGGAGAATCACTGCCAATTGAGATTGTGATGATGTCAACTCCATCGCCAATAGCATCGTCAAAACCAGCCAAAATACTTGATGCACTGCACCCATATTGATAGCATACTTTATAAACAGCAATCCTCGCAGAAGGAACTGCTCCTTTTGCAGTGCCATTTGCTATTCCAAAGAAGCTAACATCGTTTACAGCATTTCCAGCTGCTATTGAGGCTGCAAGTGATCCATGTCCTGCAGTATCTCTTGCGTCGAGGAGTTTTTCTTCTGCTGATTTATAAAACCGAGCTCCAATGATCTTGCTGTAAAATATGGATTAATTGTTACATATATGATTAATAAGATTTCTAAGTGTAAATTTTTATGAAAAGTGCCTCTGAAGTCTAAATGGAACTGAAAATAGAGAAGGAAAGAAGAAAATACTTGTTGCATGTGAAATTGTCACCGCCACTGCAGACTCCTTTCCACTTCTTTGGAGCAGGACCAAAACCTTTGTCGCTAAAGCTATCCGATTCAGGCCAAATTCCAGTGTCTAGAACACCAACTATAACATCACTCTCGGCGGTGGTATTTCTTTTGGTTTTGTTGTTGAGACCCATGAAGTCCCAAGATCTTGTTGTTTGAAGGTGAAGATTTCTTTTAGGAAACACAGAAACTACTCCCTTCATCTCTGCAAATCACAGTTTAGCACTTTTGTAAATTACATATCTATAATAGTGTATGTATATATAATATATGTTACTTCTCTAAAGTAACGGCAAGAAAGTCTGAGATAGAGCACATACCAGCAATCCTTTGTCTTTCAGTATTTGTGAGTTTGGCTGCAAAGCCATTGAAACTCCTTTTGTAACTTCTGACTAAAGAGTTTTCCACACTACTGATTATGTCAAAATAAATTAATCCAGTAAGAAGGATTAAAATGGAGGATGCAGAGAGAAATTAGATGATCATAAGAAAAGCCTGAAAGCTATAAATTAAGAAAAGTAAAGCTGCAATTATATATGATATATATACTATGTAACAGATTATACCTGCCCTGTAGAATTCCTTGCAGTAGACTTATGTGGTTAGCTGTGGGCGAGTACAACACATCATCAGGAAGTGACCCCATATAGACAATATATTCCTGCATCATCATCATCATCATAGAATTCACAGTCAAGCATATTAGTATTAGTGGATTAATAAAAATGGATACTATATGATTTTTTATTTATCATTATCAACCTGTAGTAAAGAAAATTAGTAATGGAAAAAAGTAAATACTTGCCTTTCTATCATCATTTTCAACGGCTCTGCATGTTAAGCTCGTTGAAAGCATGAAAATGGAGGTCAGCAAATGATAAAGAATAAGAGATCCACACTTTGCCATTTTTTAATTTGACCAATATTTTTGTTTGCAATGATGTTGAACAATTTATATACTGTCAAGATTCAAGAAAATTACATTATCATCATTATATCGTTATGTATCCAGGTCTTATTTCCTTTCTGGTCTACATGCCTATTTGGAACTACAGTACCAATTTATGTGATTTTGGATACTAAACTAGATGTTTCATTTTCATATATGGTAACAATATCAAAATGTCTAAACTTCATAATAATGGGCAACCAACCACCTTTGTTTTTTAGTATTGTTATTTGACCCCAATGGTATTTTAAAAGTGACCATTATGAGTGAGAGGCTGAGGTATCAATTATAATAAGTTGGCTAAAGCATATTTTGATACTTTGTATTAGGCAATTTAAAAATAAGGATATTCTTTATTAATATAAAAATTATCCCTGATGATATGTTATGACAAATTTTAAATTTTTATCATTGATAGTTTATTTTTAATGACAATATTTCTAGATTTGTCATTAAAAATATATTTTTAGTGACAATTTTTTTTTTATTAAAATGAAAATATCATTATTGTGGAAGTACTCTCTTTGTATATATTAGAAACCTATATAGGAAAATAAACCCACAATAGAAGTCTACTAATAGTTTAAATAAGTGGGGATCCCACCAGTACGAATAGTGAGGACTATTAAAATGTACTTTAATACTATTTAAAATTGAATT
>QANX01005604.1:7854-34654 GCA_003254975.1 Ochetophila trinervis
GAAGAAGAAGAAGAAGAAGAAAAAGAGAAAAATCGGAAGAGGAGAAATAGGGAGGAGAAGAAAAAAAAAAAAAAGGGAGAGATCGGAAGAGAAGAGAGAAATAGAGAGGAAAAGAAAAAAAAAATCTGGGAGAGATTAGGGGAAAATAGGGAGAGAAAAGAGAGAGAGAGAGAGGTATTAGTGAGAAAAATAAATTATATTTGTTAAAAAACTAATTTACTTTTCTGTCGTTAATTTTAACAGATTTTATTAATAAAGAATGGGTGTTTATGCATTATACGAAACCACGAGGTCGTATTTGGAATTATACTATAGCTCAAGAATTGTATATGAAATTGTCCCTAATTGAATTGTCTTATGTACAGTGTATATAATATTCTACACATTCTATTGCACCTATATATTTAAATATTTATATATGTCACCATCTATCTATATTGATTTGTTTGATTTATATTTTATAGATTTACCATAAATCAATTGTATTAATGCACGATTATATATATTTTTATTTTTCTGACAATGATGATGAATGCTATTATTTCTTAACAAGTTCAATGTTAATAAGCATAATATTTTTGAACTAAACTTGCAATTTGCATTTTTAGACTTTGGTTTTTTCTATTAAAATACGAAGGTGTATGTATCTATATTACTTTTATCTAATTTTTCAATGGATAATGAATTTATATATTTTTATAGTTTGTTTTGCCAATTGGAGACGAAATGACAATCAATAGTTATGTATGAGTAAGACACTAATTGCAATTATTTTTTACATATGTGAGAATCCAATAATTATGAAGTCATTTCTGTATAATTAATCGTTGATAAGCTCATTTATTCAAGTTATAACTGGATGATTTTGCTAATATGTTTATAATATGTTTTGGTTATATTTTATTTATATTTAATTTTCTTGCATTAATATGTTTATTTTAACTCTCATATCTATGAAATTTTATGTTATATTTCATAATATTTATTTAATGGTAGAGCTTATAATATTGAATGTTGCTAAGTTAGAATTTATCGCATTTCATATTTTTGGAAAAAAATTATTTATCATGGATCACTTTGACACTATAGTCCTTAGAAATACAATTAAAAAGAAAACATCACATCGCATCATTTAAACGAAGGATTGAAAAGTGAATATTTCACTATTAAGGATCCGAATGTCCTCTGGAAAAATTTGAAAGATAGATATTACCACCAAAAGACAGTAATCTTACAAAAAGCTCGATATGAATGGATAATTTTAAAGATTACAAAATTTTAAATTTGTCATAATTATGCTATGTTCATAATCACCTCCAAATTGACATTGTGGATAAAAAATTATTGATGAAGAAATATTAGAAAAAAATATTTTTCATATTCCATGCTTCAAATGTGCTCTTGCAGCAGCAATATAAAGAATGAGACTTTTAAAAAAAATATTCTGAATTAATATTTTGTTTATTTGTTGTTGAACAAAATAATGAACTATTAATGAAAAAATAAATGAGAACAAAAATGAGTATTTTTGCATAACATCAACAATATCGGGGGGAAAATATTTAGTAGAGAGATTACCAATGTTCTCTTCAGGATTATATTATACATACATAAATGTAGTTGAATAACATGATATAATGAACCAGAAGTTTATTAATATGTAAACATTCATGATTTGGCATGACCGAATAAGTCATCCAGGGTCAACAATGATGTGTAGAGTCATAGAAAATTCTTATGGACATTCATTGAGAAACCATAAATTCTTTCAATCAAATGAGTTTTTTTGTGCTGCTTGTTTCATGATCAAATTGGTCATTAAACTATCATAAAATTGGATTAGAATCTTTAATTTTTTTTTGAAAGAATGCAAGAGGATATATGTGGTCCCATTCATCTACTGTGTGGACCATTTCGATATTTTTTTGGTTTTGATAGATGCATATAGTAGATGGTCACATATGTCCCTTTTGTCATCTCATAATTTGGTTTTTGCTAGATTTTTTGCCCAAATAATTTACGTGCACAATTTTTGACTACACAATCAAACTTTGTGTTTTGACAATGCTGGTGATTTTATATCCCAAGCCTTTAATGGTTATTGCACATTATCTGGGATTATAGTTGAACATTATATTGCCCATGTTCATATGCTAAATGGTTTAGCTGAATCATTTATCAAACAATATGGTTTTTGCTAGATTTTTTGCCCAAATAATTAGGTTACATGCACATTTTTATGACTACGCAATCAAAACAGTGTATTTTGACAATGCTGGTGAATTTATATCCCAAGCCTTTAATGGCTATTGCACATTATATAGGATTCTAGTTGAACATTATGTTGCTTATGTTCGCATACTAAATGGTCTAGCTGAATTATTTATTAAACAATCTGGTTTTTGCTAGATTTTTTGTCCAAATAATTAGGTTATGTGCATAATTTTATGACTACACAATCAAAACAGTGTGTTTTGACAATGCCGGTGAATTTATATTCTAAGCCTTTAATGGCTATTGCACATCATCTGAGATTCTACTTGAACATTATGTTGCCCATGTTTGCATACTAAATGGTCTAGCTGAATCATTTATCAAACACCTCTAATTAATCGCTAGATCATCATTGATGAGAACAAAACTCCCTAATTCTGCATTGGAGCATGCAATTTTGCATGCAGCAGCACTAAAATACATTAGATCAACATCTTACCATAAATATTTTCTATTACAATTAGCTTTCTAGAAAAGAGCCAAATATTTTTCATATTCGAACATTTGGTTGCTTAACATATATTCTTATTGCTCCACCACAACGCATTAAGATGGGTTCACAAAGATGGAAATAGATTGGCTATGAATCTCCGTCCATTATAAAATATTTTGAACCCTTGACATGTGATGTTTTTACTGCTCAATTTGCTGATTGTCATTTTGATGAAATAGTTTTTCCAACATTAGGAGGAAAAAAGAAAGAGCTAAAAAATGAGATCATTTGGAATGCATCATCTCTATCATCTTATGATCATTGTAAAATCAATGTGAACTGGAAGTTCATAAAATTATACATTTATAAGGATTGGCTAATCAATTACCAGATGTATTCACTGATACAAAAAGAGTGACTAAACCACACATACCAGCTATAAATGCTCATGTAAAGATTGATGTTTTTGTTGAACAAGTCACAAATAAGTCTACGATATGCATGAAGCGAGGTAGGCCTATCGGTTCCAAAGATAAAGCCTCTAAGAAAATAAAATAAGCTAATATACTTGATGACATAATAAAATAGGCAAGAAGAGTCTCAAGATTTTGCTAATGAAAAATCTATAGAAAAAGATCAGGCACTTGAAAGTATGAAGATATCAAGATCTCATTAAGTTATATTTCTATTAAAAAATTATGGAATCGTAATAATACAATCATCGATGATATATTTTTATATTTTGTGGCCATTGAAATTATAAATAAAAACTAGGATTAAGAAAAAAATAAGTTGAATAGTGCATATGTAGAACCTATTGACAAAATGGAAAGATGCAATTCAAGCATAACTCAATTTGCTTACTAAACGTGAAGTTTTTGGATCCATAGTTCAAACCGCTAAGATGTTAAACTTGTACGGTACAAATGGATTTTTGTGCATAAGAAAAATGAGAAAAATAAAATTGTAAGATATAAAGTTAGATTTGTGGCACAAGATTTCTCACGAAGACCTAGTATTGATTATGAGGAGACATATTCTCCTGAGGTTGATTCAATAACATTTAGATATTCAATTAGTTTGGCAGCAACTGAAAGACTTGATATGCATATCATGGATGTTGTAACTGCGTATTTATATGAATCACTTTATAGTTACATTGTCTAGAAAATCCCTAAAGGATTTAAAATGCTAGAATCAAAATCACAGGAGATAAAATTCTATAAAGTTATAAAGATCTTTGTATGACTTGAAATAGTATGAGCATATATGGTATAATTACTTCAGTGAATATCTCTTAAACAAAAGCTATGTAAATGATCTTATTTGTCTGTGTTTTCATTAAGAAATCAGAATCCATATTTGTTATTATTGTTGTTTATGTAAATGATTTAAATATTATTGGAAGTCCTAGTGAATTTTTAAAAGCAATGACGTACTTATTGAAAGAATTTAAGATGAAAAATCTTGGTAGAACAAATTTTTATCTCGGTTTGCAGATCAAGCATTTATCATAAGATATATTTATCTACCCGTCAACTTATATGGAAAAGGTCTTAAACGATTTAACATGAATAAAACTTATCTATTGAGCACCCCAATGGTTATTAGGTCACTTGATATGATAAAATATCGTTTTCGACCACGAGAAGATAATGAAGAAGTTTTAGGTCATGAAGTACCATATTTAAGTGCTATAGGAGCTTTAATGTATCTTGCAAACAATATTCGACTTGATATAACTTTTTCTATCAACTTATTAGCAAGATATAATTCACCCCTTATATGACAACATTATAATGGTATTAAACAAATTCTTTGTTATCTTCGGAGAACAATTGATATGGAACTATCTTATTCAAAATACAAAGTTTATTGGGTTTTGCAGATGCAGGATATTTATTTGATCCACATTAAGGTCATTCTCATACTGGATATCAATTTTTATGTAATGGTATGACAATCTCATGGCGTTCAACAAAGCAAACATTGGTGGCAACTTTTTCAAATTATGCAAAACTCATAGTCTTCAATAAAGCAAGCAGAGAATGTGTAAGGTTAAGATTTTTAATTCAACATATAATAGGAACATGTGAGTTATCCACCGATAAGCAGTCGAAAATATTATATGAGGATAACAGTGCATGCATTACTCAAGTTAAATGAGGCTACATTAAAAGTGACAGAATTAAACATTTCTCACATAAACTTTTCTTTTCACATGAACTTATTAGAGGTAAAATCATTGATATTCATCATGTTCATTCTAATGACAATCTTGCATATGTATTCACAAATGCACTTTCAACATCAACTTTTAGGAAGTTTGTACATAAAATTGGAATGCATCAATTATGAGATCTGAAGAAGAGTTAGTCTTGTTTTCTTGAGGACAAGCATATGCAGTTGCATTCTTTTTCCTTTATTATGGTGTTGTCCCACTATATTTTCCTGATAATGTTTTAAATGAGATAGCAATAACACATATGTTTAAGCATCCAAAAAAGTGTGTTATAATATTATTAATATCATGATAATTTTATTTATAGATGTTTATTATCTTTTTAGATAATATAAATACAGATTGCAAATTATCTTATATATTTATCTATATATAGATATATTAATTTATGTCGTATAAGGACTTATAAATAGAATAAAAAAATAATTCTCTCATTTTTTTTTTCAAAAGTAAAAATTTAATTTTCTCTTGTTTTTTTTTTCATTCGTATGTTTATAATATTATTTCTTTATTTTATAACAGTATCTTGCAAACAAAGACACTATCCTATGTAAATTACTTGGTCAAATTATCTGAATAATTACCACACGAGCTGAAGTATAATTAAATTCAAAATTCGATTAGATTTATTTTATATTATAAATTAACTAGCATTTTCGATTAGATTTATTTTGTATTGTTATATTAACTAACATTTGAAAAGTTTATTTTGATTGACGTGAATTGTTCTACCATGCAGAACTGTTCTGCATGAAAATTTCATAAAATAAAATATGTTTACAATAAACATACCACTTTAATTATTACTATTGTTTATGATTTTATTTTATTTTTTCACGAAAGGAATTCTACCGGAGTTGCCTAAAGTAAACCAACCCAGGCCATGTTATCGAGTTTAAATTTTGCATGGGCTATAAAAACCAGAACCCCTAAACTTCTTAGATTTTAGGTTAGGAAATTTTTATAGGGATGTTTATGTGTGAGGCAAAATAACTATGTCTATTTCTCTAAAACTTATCTATATTTACCATGTCACTCGCTTCAAACCCATCATATCTATCTTTCTTTCCTCTTTCTCTCTATTTTTTTTATATGAAAAAATGGTAGGACTTTCTTCTATGGGTAATAGTTTCTTTTATCTTTATCTACATTGTTACCAAGAACTTGAATAAAAACGTAATAATTAAAACAAATAAATGAAATCATCGTCCATTTAAAATTGTAAAACTCAGCAAAAAACTCTCCATTACAGAAGTATTAGAAAGAGAAAGAGAAGTGAGCTTTCAAAAAGATCTTCCATTTTTTTTTAAAGCAACCATAAAAGTTTGAAATACAAATTATATAAGCATGGAAAAATAGAAATAAAAAGCTATTATAATTCATAGATTGCGGGTTCCTAATGGTATTATCAATGGAACTTCTTTCCATATATTTTTTTTTTAAAATTTAATTGATAATACTATTAGACCTATATATACTAATAGTTTTCTTTCGTGCTTATATAATTTATATCTTAGATTTTCGGTTTTAACACAGTAAAAACAAAACAAAAATAAAAATAAAAAGTTCTGCTTGAACGCTCAATTCTCTTTTTAATGCTTCTGCAATAAATTTTTTGATGAGATTTACAATTTTGCACGGACAACAATTTAGTTTATTTGTTTTAGTCAAGCATATGGTAACTATGAAATTAAAAAAGGAAGAAGTCATAACCCGTGGAAGAAAGCCATGCATTTTTCTCATATAGGGGGAGAGAGAAAGAAACAGAAAGGGTAGAGAAAAGGGATATACTTAGTTTGGATTTAGAACTGGTGACATGCATAGTTAAAAAAGAAAAAGAAAAAAAGGCACATAGTTATTTTTCCCAACACATGGGCATCCCTACAAAAATAACCTTAGATTATGTATATTGGGAATGAGTCTTGAACATGCAAATATCATTTCCCATGATAAGTTGTTGGCTACACATCATTCTATGCTCAAGAACAAACAAAGGCAGAAGGCCTGGATTGATTATCTCTTAGTGGTTTGCTAGTGAATCACATTGGTAATGTAATAAACAAAGTCAGGGAGAAAATGGATTCTTGAGCTGCCTCGTTCACATTACATTAATTCGGCTAGTTGCTGGAAAGCTTTGTGTTTAGAAGGCTACAGTGCCGCAATGCACTCAATCTCAATCTTTGCATCCAATGGTAAAGCTGCCACCTGATATGTTGACCGAGCTGGCGCAGGCGAGGAAAAGTCTGCAGTGCAAAACAAAACCCTTTCAAGCAAACCCCTTTAAGCTTGGCTGAATGAGAAATTATACAGTTGGTATGACATCTAAGACCTAGGACAGAGTTCTTTTGCCACAGTTCAATTAAAACCATATTTTGAAACCATATTTTAAGCAAAGCAGTATGGCAAAAACTTAGAAACTCACATTTAGCATAGATCTCGTTAACTTTCTTGAAGTCTTTCAAGTCGGCTAACCTGCAGAAAAGAACGATAAGAGAAAAGGATTATGACCTCCTTATCTACAATTTCAGAAGATATTTTAAGGAGAAGAGAGGTAAAGCATTCACACATGATTGTTGTTTTGACCACAGAAGAATAGCCAGCACCACTGGCTTTCAGTATTTCCCCCATATTTTTCAGAACCTGCAATTCATTATGGATAAATCTATTATAAGTAGTTTAGCAACTTGGTCCTCTTGCAAAAGTAATACCACCAAGAGAATTCTATGAATTTTTCTATTAACAATGACAGAGTATAGGGAAAAGGAAAGGTAAAAGGGAAACCAATTAAGAAATATAAAAAAATATATACTACAGACATCTTTGTACAAGAATTAGTAAATGGATGTAAAATTTGCATAGAAAGCAACATGTAGATGAAAGAATAATTGCCACATCTTTTTTTAAGTCCAATGTGTCTAGAGGTGTCCTCAGAACCAATATCCCATTGCAGCCAAGTCCAGAAACAGGTCACATTTTTTTCATTTACACTGGCTTGATTATAGTCCTTTATCATGAGCTAGCTTTTGGCATTTTACCATCAAACACTTCTTAAGAGGTACTAAATTAGGGGATGAATAACTCAAAAGCAACAAATTGAGCCTGGCTGACCCAGCTATTGTATTTGCGATACAAACCTAACTCAAGATTCAATAGGGTAAAAAACAGAATAATTTAACTCAAACTAGCAGATGCTCTTCATAAATTGAAAAGAAAGGTTCGCCAACTCTTCCAATCATACTAAAATAGGAATTCAATGCACTCAACCCCAGAACATGGTTTCAAGACATAATGTATACAGGAAAAAACCTGAAACTGTGTTCTGCAAAGACCAAGTAGTATGCGACCATATATCATTTAAACATAAATAAAAAACTTTTTACTCTTTAGAGGTCAAGTCAGTTATTGCACCTGCTCGGTTTGATCTTCAACATTGTCTGATACGAACTTCCCAGTCTGTGTTTCAAACAGAAAACATAAACATTTATACGTAAAATGATCACCCAAGCACACAGACATACAGAAAGCAAAAGATTGTAGTAATAACTAATAAGCAAAAGCCCAAGCAAATATAAACATGGTGATGTTACAAACCTCTGGAATGAGACCAAGAACACCAGAGACATAGAGAGAGTTATTGGCTTTAATAGCCTGGGAATATGGTCCCAATGCCGCTGGAGCTTTATCTGTTTTCACAGCCTCTTTGATACCTGCAATACAAAGAACAAACATCTCAAACTAATACCAGCAAATAAAATTCAATATTTGTAACCAAGAGAATCAAAACCCAATTATAATTTAGTCTTGAGGATAATATTTCAAACCGTTAAATAAAAAAATTTACTTCTATTGCTTTTCAAAATAAAAACAAGCACTTGCAGAATGCTTAACCAAACAATGCCTATTCTGTTCTTAAACTAAAAATACTAACAAATTATGCCAAACGCCAAAGTACTGCATTTTGTTAAAATTTAGTAAGAAAGAAAAAAGTTAAAAACAAAAACAAAAATAAATAATATTCATTCAGAACCCAGAATATTTTCCAGGGAGCCAAACAAAAATGAAATTGAAGAAGAAGTTGGTGATTTTACGAGATTCAGTGGAAATGCCCAAGCAAGCAAAGGGCGCAGAGCGCTTCGTCGAAGAAGACGATCGCCATATGTTCGAGCCAGCCGCAGTGGCAAAGCCCACGCCGACGGCTACAGGAGCTCGAGTGCGCAGTGCGCCCACATCGATCGCCGGAACGTTGAAGGTCCTTGCCGCATACCACGCCATTTCTCTCTCTCTCTCTCTCTCTCCGTCACTTCGCTCTGTCACTAGGTTTGGTGGAAGTGGAACTCAATCGCGCTCAACTGGAGACGTAAATTAGGGCCCCAGACCCGAAGCTCCTAAC
Organism: Ochetophila trinervis; assembly: GCA_003254975.1. NCBI lineage: Eukaryota > Viridiplantae > Streptophyta > Magnoliopsida > Rosales > Rhamnaceae > Ochetophila > Ochetophila trinervis. Next base: position 17,194 of record QANX01005604.1, read on the forward strand.
CCGAATAAGTCCGGTCCAGTTCAAAGCTCCTCAGTCGAATCAAACAGGCCCAACCAGGTCCGGCTCGTATTTAATTCTTTAGCAATTCTATTTTTTGTTTTTATTTTATTTTATTATAAATCTTTGGCAAGTCTAATTTTATCTATTTTTTTTTAGTAATTAATAAAAGAACTTAGTAACGAAATTATAAGAGATATTTAAAAAGTAGACCAATTTATATATATTTTTTTAATTCGATAAAAATCTAGGATGCTCGTGTCAAATCTAGTTTTATCTATTGGAGAAGCTTTACGTATATTTGTATATTTGTACGAGATGCATTGAATTTACTTGGTTAATCTATTTAAAAAAGAAAAATAATTACAATTCTTTCAATTACTTCTACTACTAAAACTCAATTATTTAAATATACATGTGAATCATCATTAGGTATTAAATGTAGAAAATTAAACAATTGGTCTATATGGAAATCATATAAAATGTTAAATATAGTTTTACAATATCAAAGGGACATTAATCAATACTATACATTATATATGTATTGATCTTGAAAGTAAGAGATTTAAATTACTTTTGTAAAAGTAAACAATTATTTTGCTAGTGGACTGTTTAAGTAATGACAACATTGTATATTATTTATCCACATAGTTAAAGATTTGAATTTGATCCACCCTCGCAAGAAATCATAAATCTTTTTAAATGTTTTTGATAAATTACTATAAACAATTATATATATATATATATATGAATAATTCTACAATAACAATATATTTATTTTATGAAAATAAATACTGTTATTAAAAATATATTTTTAATAATAAATTTATAAATATTATAACTAAAAGTAAATTATTATTGACAATATTTTCATATTTATCACTTAAAATATATTTTTAACGACAATTTTTATTTTAATAAAATAAAAATGTCATTATTTTATATAATATATATATATATATATAGTTTTGCTATAAAACTTAATTGTCTGGAAGTTTATAGAGCCCAAGATGAGTTTGTTCTTTTTTTTTTTTGATTATTTTTATCAAATACTTTTAAATACTATAAATTTTAAAAGTCTACCAATAAAAACAAAAAATAACCAATAAAATATAACTAAAACACCAAAATATACTTGATTGTTGTGTTTGTATAACATTTTCTTTTGTTTTTTTTTTCAACCCAATAATTCTAAATGCTATAAAATCCAAAGCTAATTTTTAAAAATAAAAAATAAAAAATAAAAAATAAAAAAAAAATTGTTAGAGAGCTTGTGAAGCCCAACATATATATTTTATAGCAAATTTCTATAGTTATTTATCCCAATAGGAAGATGTGAATTTGATCCACCCTCACAAGAAATCATAAATCCTTTTAATTGGTTTACCAAAAAAAAAATCCTTTTAATTGTTTTTGACAAAGCAGTAGAAACAATTAACTTTACTTTTGTTACTAGCACTTATTTTCAGGAATAATTCTTATGGAAACTATGGTCTAGTCTGGTAATTGATGAAATGCATAACATATCGAAGAATTGTATAAAAAAATGACTGACATGCCTTCCTTGACCCACAAATTCCTCAAAACAAATTAGTTCTTGGAATTTTGTTAGAAGAAACTTAATGCCATTCTCTGATCAATTACAGTATTATCTTGGTTGTTACAATAATTAATTGCGATAGAGATAATTTTGAAATTTTGTGATTGATGGTAAATACGAGGAAATAATCTAACTGTACTTCCTAATATGGCTCGTGATTACATTATCCATTTCAAGTTTCCACCATTTGACAAATGCTTATTATTGATGAATGTCAAATGGATATCTCTCAAAACACCATGAAAGGCAAAGAAAGTGTAATAACAGAGAGAGCATGTAGTTGTAAATGAAGATGATGAAGCTTGATTTTTATTTTCTTTTTACTAAATATATTTTATCTCTGTTTCAATTTATAAAAAGAAGAATATAATGAAAATGAAGATATTTTTTCCTAAGTTTTTCATTTTAATCAGTGTTTATTTGTCTTCCTCTTTTCTTTCCTCAAATTTTGCCTTTTCTTGGGATTTCTTTATTTGGTCGTTTGAGAATGAGATACCCCCAAAACAGTTTCTGTCAGACTACAGAGCTAGGATATTTAATTTACAAGTAAGATGGTTAAGATTGGAAAATTTGATAGGGGGTGGTTAAAGGAGCTTAAAGAAGTTGAAAATATTCATGCATTTTCATTAAGAAAAAAAATATATATATATTACCACACCCACCAAAATTCAATGAAGGAATTAGTATATCTCAAGCAACCTGTCCAGCAGAGAGACAGAGACTCTGTGACAAAAAAAAAATTAAGAAACTTGCATTCCATTGTATATAAACATTTTCCAGAGAAGTTAAAAAAGCATTCATTTATCTGTTTTGGTCCGTTTGCAACAAATATTGTAATTTATGGCCCATTTGTACTGTCATTACAAACATAGATTCTACACATAGGGCAAGAGACCTGCCTCATCAGCCATTTGTCTATGCACTCCATGTGAAATAAATGTCCACACTCGGGAAGTCTTCTTACAGACTCTCCTTCTTTCCATTCCTGAAAATAGAAAGCACCAAACAATTTAAATGCAAGAAAATAATTAATTATTTGCATTCTCAATTTGTCTTTAAAGCCAAGTAAAGATTGAGATTGTGCACCTAACCTGTAAGCAAACTGAACAACAAAAGTCATGTGAATTGTTAGAAAGTTTGCTTGAATGGTATTTTTGCGAAGGAAGTTTTTGAATGCAATTCTGAGATAACCCTTTGATAGCAGCTGTGTCATAGATGTCTGATATCTCTCTGTAGTTTGTTTCCACTGTGCTAACCTGCTCAAAGGATTTCACAAATTATGATTCAAATTATTTCACAGACAATATATAGATTAACTTTTACAAATTGGCTGATTGATTACAAGACTTACTTGCCACTGATATGCTTTTAGCATTGCAGGACTTATCCATTCCATGAAAACTTTCCCATTTACTAAACTAGATAATATGGCAGCCTGTAAAATTATAAAAAAACAATTAGGATTAGGGAATACAAATCAAACATTTCTGCATCAGTTTGACAACTACCCTATACAAGGAATTACATGTATTATTATTTAATGTGTTTGAGTTTTGAGTATTCAAAAAATAATATAAATCAGCCTTGAAAATGACACACTGTCTTTCTTGCAGAGATACACATGACAGTAGCTAAAGCTATTACCTTTGACAATGGCTCACCATCAACCGCAGAATCCAGCAATTGAATAGCTGCAATGGCCCCTGTCAGACCTCCTATTCCAGCTCCTTTCAGGAATCCAGTCTCTGTCGTTTGACCTTTAATGGCTCCAAGAATCGTTCCCACAATGGCTCCTCCTACAGAACCAATTACCATCTTAGTTTCCTCTCATACTAGCCAATAGGATTGGGATCAAATTTGCAAAAGAAAGCTTTGTGTTAGACGTCGTAATAGCTTAAGTTTTTTAGAGAAATTGTAATTCAACAAGGTATCAAAAGTGCTAAAGATTTTCGAGATTTTAGCTTAAAAAAAAAAGAGACCCAAAATAGAAGCCCAAAAGAGGCTGGACTTGTATGTGAACAGGAGTGCTAAAGAAAACTATCAATGATACGATGACTCACATCCTAACAGGTTAAGCTTTTAAGCTTTTGGGAGATGTGGCAATTCAACACTACTCCCTTGAGCTGCGGGATAATGATCTAATACATTTGTGAAGAAGAAGCAAGATTTATGTAGCTCTGCAATCCTAATTACAAACTGACTAACAGATCCAAATTCAGACATAGAAAAAACTGAAAAACTTGGTCTTCTTTATATCCAGCAAGTACCAATTCATGGTTTCTCAGCACATAGCAAAACTATATGTGACCAATAGAGTAAAAAAGAAGCAAGAGAGACAAACCTAATGCAAGAGTGCAAGTGAAGACAGCAAAAACAATTTTCTTCATGATCAGTTTAATCGAAGGCCTAGAAGCAGAGCCACCAACTGCAGCCAAAACCCACAGACAAAAAACTTCTTTGGACCTAAATGCCACTTTCGTTGCTCCAGAAAACCACTCCTTCATCTTTGGACAGATAGCCAGAATCGACATGTTTGAAGAGTGAGAGTGAGAGAAAGAGAGAGCAGCAAAGCTTGCCTTGGGAATTTGAGAATTAAACCCAAGCATTTATAAAGGGTAGGAAGCAGAATTGGCATTTAAGAGGGCAAGAAGCCAGGCTCACCGAATACATGCAAAATACATGCATTAGCTTATTGCAAAACGAAAATGCATATATAGACCTTGAGTGCTCTTGTCACAGGACACGTGGATCATTGTAATAGGTGAGTAGACAATGGTTTTTTTGCTAAAAAGACAATTCCATCTTTTTTTAGGATAGCCTTGCAATTACCAAGTCCAAGGTAGCCACACCTAGCTCCATCCATCTTAATATATATATATATATATATATTCATGACTCATGAATAAGGGGATGAAGAAAGGAATGGGATATCTATTACTTGAAGGGGACTCACCCTACAGATATCTTGCTTTTGCGGTTTGGGATATTTTCCCATGCTGTTCAGCTTGCTCTTTAGTTTGCAATCAAAGAGTACAGAACCATTTCCACCAAGTTTTCACAAATTTTTTATTTTTTTTGAGATAACTCCATGAGTGATTTTTTCTCCACTCTTTGAGTATTGAATCAAAACAAAATCATTAAGAATATTTTCAAAAAACACCATACGGACATAAAAATAAAAAATAAAAATAATGACCTTTAATTGGTCTACTGGTTTATGGGATAGTTTATCTGATCTGATCCCAATGTAACATTGCTCCATAGCTTCCCAGGCTATAATGCAGGAGAAGAACTTGCATGTCATTTTTTATTATTTTCATTAATGCATATCACCTAAATTCAATTACATTCATGCGATTATAAAATAAAAAAAATGTGAATTTTATAAAATATTTATTCAATATTAATTAATGAATAGTCAGTTGTACTACATTTTTGGTATAAGTATTTGCAATAATGCAGATAAGTGGGGTTATTTCATGTAACAGAGGGCAAATTTGGTTTTGTCAGTTTTTTCAGCCATTAAAATACTCAAAAAGAAAAAGAAATGGTATTGGCTTGGGAATGGTGGGCAATAAAGAAGGGAGCGGTTTAATTCAGGACAAAAGCCAAGGCAGAAAACAAAAACAAAACCAGGTGCTGGAAATGGTGGTTGCTGCTTCTGTGGGCTGGTCAGGGTTGGAATGGTAAGGTGCAAGTGGGACTTTAATTGTATTAATGAGAAGATATAGCTTCATATTTTGGCTTTGGATGGTTTCCTTCACCCACTACAATCTTTCTTTACTGTATTAATATTACCCAATAAATAAATAAATATTTAAACTCAATAAATAAACCCTACAAAGATTTGGTGAGATATTTCCCATTGCATCAGCAGTTTTATTTATTTTTTATTTTTTATTTTTTTTTTAAATGTTAGAGATAAAGGGTTCAAATATGGATCATTATTCCAAAAAACATTGGCTATTATTCCTGGATTGCCCACATACAGACACATCAACAATGCTTTGGTTGCTTATAAAAATACGTAGTTTTAAAGACATGTCTATTAGAAGTGTTTGGTGAGTGGTAGAAGCGAGAAAGTCTAGAATTTATTATTATTTCACACTTTTATCTAGAGAGAAATATGATTGCATTTTATTCAAAAAAGCTGTTTCGGGTGGAGACTGTTTGGAGATTGGTCTTCCTGCTTACTGTATTTAGGCTCATCAGGATGACTTCTCAGGGCAAATTAATTATAAGTTTACTATGTAATTTATTTTTTGGCAATGTTTTATGTAACCGGTGCTCTTTTTCCAAGTTGCAGTTTTTTCTACTGAAGTTTTTTCTGCTTTCTGTTTTAATGAAGTCGGATTGTAGTTTTAGTTGGTTAGGTTCGGATATACTAACCTTGTAGGGTTATATGATGACTTTTTTGTTATTTTTTCTTTGAAGCCTTCGTAGATTCAACATTGAGAAGTGTCAGTCTACTTAGGATGTCATGGTCTCATTTTTTTCGTAGTCATTTCATCATCATCATCATCATCATCATCATCATTAGTGTGAGCATTTATATCCTTTTTATTATATTAAATTAATAAAATTAATTTAGGTGGAATTTTCTACAAAGTTCAATTATGTTTAATTTATTGTTAGGATTAATATATATCTAGTTTTGTGATAACCCTTTTGGCAGTTCGGGGGTTTATACTTTATAGAATGTAAGATATATATATATATGTGTGTGTGTGTGTGTGTGTGTGTGTGTGTGTGTAGATATATATATGTATGCATGTATATAGAGAGAGGAAACAATTTACGTTTTATATAGTGATTAAGTCAAAAAAATTTTATTTTATTTTTTGGGAGAATTGCTAAGGATAAAGTTGTACGTCCTTAAAATGACACCCTAACAATAAAGATTTTCTTCCTTCACCAAATTTTAAAAGGAATAATAATAAATAAATAAATAAACATTGGAAGGCAAAACATAAAATACGAGTTCCAAGGAAATTACACAAAAGTAAAAGATAAATTTTTATTTTTTAAGACTAATGTGAATGATTTAGTCTAATAACATATATAATAATTATATAGGTGTCATTAATCAGTTAATATATTAATATAATTTATATATGAATAAATGAATTATTAAATAAATACACGTAATAAAAATAATATAAGTATGAACATATCTACAAAATATACAGACATAATTATTTGAACAGTTAGTAGATATATTGGTAGTCAATATGACTATTATACATTAATCGTATAATTAAATATAAATAAATCAAATAGAACACCGGTATAGTTATTAGATATGTTTATTAATAAAATGTTACTTTTAGCATTATTTATATCTAAATAGATTAATATATAACTTTGTTATTTTTTTTTATCATAACACTTACGCCATTAGTTTTGTATTTTTTAACCCTATATTTATTTTCAATAAATTTAAAAATATTAAATACAACACATTCCAGTCGGTAATAATATTTAATTATACTTATAATAGTTTTTTTTTATCCATATCTAGGTTATATTAACATGTTAACTAAAAACTAATAATGGTAGACAATATGGTTATTCTAGCATTACTTGTATGATTAAATATAAATCAATCAAATAATATATGTGTACAATTACTAGATATGTTGATTAATAAAATGTTACCTTTAGCATTATTTATATCTGAATAGATTAATATATAACTTTGTTATTTTTTTTTTTATCATAACACTTACACCATTAGTTTTGTATTTTTTAACCCTATATTTATTTCAATAAATTTAAAAATATTAAATAGAACACATTCCAATCGGTTACTATAAGGTGCATAAATGGGATCTTTTATTTATTTATTTATTTATTTTTTGCTGAGAATAAAAATAGGATATATGATTTGTATTTTTATTATCGTTAATATTATGATTATTTTGTTTTGATATGGGACATGCCTTAATTTTTAGATGCTGAAAACTTTAGTTCTGCTATTTTTATTGGGCCAATAGTTTTAGGCCGTAAACCCAGAATTTCATAGATCCAACGCAAATGGGTTTCGTAGATGCCTTTTACAAGCCCAGTTAACTCCCATGAAACCTACTATCAAAATCTTCAACCAATCAAGGAGACAGTACAAATGAAATGACTGCTGCTTGAGATAATTTCACGTTTCCGGTTATATTAAAATTCTCACTCCCTAATTTATATAAATAAAAAGTAATAGATGGATGCTCCTTTCAATCAAATTAACAAACTTTTTTTAATTGATTAGTTATTTTATTATTATTATTATTATTATTTTGCTAAGAAAAGTCACCAACTTTGTTTAGGAAAAGAATTTTATGAGAGATACTTTGAATGAATACAAAGGTTGATCTTTATCAAAAATATAAATATAAAGGTTAATCAACATAATTAAAGCCAAAAGTTTGTTATTGGATATGCAATAAAAAAATTATTAGTGTCAGTGACACCAAATTAATTATTTATGGTTAAATAATGTATTAATATATTAATGGTTGAAAAAGTAAATATTTTTTAAATATAAATAATAATTTTTAAATATGTAAGTGAATTTTTTAATATAAGCTAATTAATTATTATTATATTATTGATCAAAATTGGACAATACTTGCTCTGTTGAGGCTCCAATACTTTCATATGTGACACTTTATTAGTGGTCTATATGGTTGCAAATAATAACAGTTGTAATCAATTAAAAATCATAAATACTAGAACCATAATTAATAATACTATTTTTGATAATTAATTTTAAATATTATCCAATAATATTATGAAACTTTTATGAATAATGGATTTCCGTTGTCAGACTAAGGTTCTGTTTGGCATAGTTTTTGAAAAATCAAAAACAGTTTTTAGAGCTTAAAAGCTGCTTCTGAAAGTGTTTGGATAATTTTTTGAAAGTGTTTATGGCCTCCAAAAGCCTTTTTTATCAAAGCCAGTGAAGACTGGCTTCTTCAGGAATCATTTTTGGAGAAGTAGAAGAAAAGCAGAATAAAAAACAAAAACTATGCCAAACATAGCCTAATTTGTTTTTCTTTGCGGTTCTACTTTCGATTCCAAAATTAAGTTTTGGCAAAAACTAGACGGGGTTTGCAGATCCCTAACCATTACCCAAAAAGAAAAAAAAAAAAAAAGCATGTAATATAAATTTTCAATTACTTTTACTTGGTATATATATTCCTTTTTTTTTTGGGTAAATATTGATTCCACAAAAATTGGTAATTTTTGTTTAAAATATATATATATATATATATTTGAAGAAGTAAAATTGATTACAAAAAAATTGGTAATTTTTGTTTAAATATATATATATATATATATATATTTGAAAAAGTAAAATTGATTACAGATCCAACTTTATTATTGAAAAAATATTAATTAATTACAACTTCTATATTTGCGGCAACTATATGAATTACTACCCAATGGATGAGGAGCAATTTTGGCCGCGAATCTTGCTTTCTAATTACTAATTTTATAGGGTTTGCTAAAAAAGAAAAAGAAGGAACAAAACACACACAAGTCTTCGATATTCCTTCACAACCTTTTTCTCTCCCTAACTTTTGATTCTACCAGCCTCTCATGAACCAGAGCAAAATGCTCTCCAGAGGCTTTTAGTCCTTTTACGATTACTTCAAAATTAGAATAACAAGTTTTCTATTCTCGGTGAGGCTGGGATTTTTTCTTGCTGGTGGGTTGCAATATCAGAGATGGATCAATTTAGAGGAAAAGGTATTACATTACAGGAATCACTAGAAAAATTGTCTCTCGTACCTGATAAGAAGAAAGGGGAGCTAGCTACTAAGGCTGTACTGGTGGGAAAAATTCTAACAACACGCATATTCCGGAGATTCGCACTTTTTGAAATCATTCAGAAAACTTAGAAGCTTTCTTCAAATGTTCAAATAAGCATTTTGACAGATAATGTTTTCAAGTTCAGGTTCAACAACAAAAAAGACAGGGACTTTGTTTTCAATAGCAGACCTTGGTCACTAAATGGTGCCTCCTGATACTCAAAGAATGGCCTGAAATTTTGGCAATCCATGATGTGGTTTTTGACACCACTACCTTCCACATTCAAATTCATGGTTTACCTCCAGTTTTTTTACATGAAGAGACGGCTAAGGGGATTGGAAGTATGGTGGGTAGCCTACACACAGAATCAACCCGCAGATGTGTCATTGGACACAGATTCATTAAGATTAGAGTTGACATTGCTACGAATGCCCCATTACCTGCGGGATTCTTTCATAAGAAGGAGGACGGCGAGGAATCCTGGATACAATTCAAGTACAAACGCCTCTCGAATTTCTGCTACAAGTGTGGAGCTTTGGATCATGTAATAGGGAGGTGCAAATTTGCGGAACCAGCTACGGTCGCATCCAGCAATGAGATCATGGCCAAGTTCTATGGCCTGTGGTTGAGGGCAGAGAACGGTGGAAGTCTGCTTTTCATCAACCCCTTATCGGAACAAGACCGGAAATACCTACCCCACGTGAAAGATGGAGTGCTGGTATAGTCAAACCCAGATCTCAAGGAACAACTATTGTTTGCCAGCCTCGAAAACAGTATCATAGTAGCAGAAGCAAGCTCTTCTGTGACAGTGAGTACTAGGCATCAGAAGGCTAAGCAGAAGAAATAAAGTGGGCTAGAAGTGTTTTTCAATGAGGTTGGGAAAAGTGTGGAGCTGGAAACCCTAAAGCTAACCCTCAATCGGCATTCATGGGGAGATGTAAGGATGTTGCATGAGGCAATTTTAGATTAAGTCAGAATGGAGGGTTTCATGCAAAGTGACATGGCACAATGGGCCTTTGATGTGGTGAGAAATTTAGCTTTTTGCTCTAAGGCCCAGAGGAGAGATTTTGAATTCCTAGGCCAATATACTCTAAATAGCTTGGGGTTGGGTTAGGCCTTTACTCCTCCTTCAGGCATCCCGAAAAAATATAGTATTAATTATATCCTTAAAACTAAAAGGCCAGCCCAATTTATATTGGAAGGCTCATCAAGAGACAAGCTTGTCAATTGTGTACAACCAGCCTTTAATCCAAACCCGGTTATATTAGAAATTCAATTTAGCTTTGAAACCGTAGGGATGTCCACTCCGGTGAAATATTTTGTCTCTACTGAGGCTAATGTAAGCAAGTTGAACTAGACTAACAAGGGAGACAAGCCATGCATTAGCAGTGGCATCTTCCAAGGTACAAGATCTTGGAAAAAAATGGTCCGAAAGAGAAACTTACAGATCTCAGAGGAAATCAGAGATGCACAAGGTCAGAACTCAAGAAGGTACCTGGATTTTTACATGGCCGAGGAGACGGGCCAACACATGCCCCCTTCCCGTCCATGTGAGTCATGTCTTGGAACTGTAGATGATTGGGACACCCGGACTCGGTGTTCTACCTGAAGAGGGTTATTAGATATAACAGCCAGATTGTGTATTTCTTATGGAAACAAAAATAGACAGGAAACGTATGGACAGGATTTACAGAAGTCTGAAATTCAAATACTCAGTTATTATGGAGGCAACTGGTATGGAAGGAGGTACAACGCTAATGTGAACTGAGGACGTAAATATTTAGTGTATATGGAGTTCAAACTCTTTGCTGCATTGTATTGTTAATGATATTGCTGGTGGAGGTCAGTGGAATCATTTAGCTTGTTATGGTACTCCTTACTGTAATGAGAAAAGGTTTTTTTGGGACCAGCTGGAGGAGAGGATTAATAACATAGGAGATCCTTGGATGCTCATAGGGGATTTGAACGAGGTGGTGCTCGACTCTGGGAAGTTTGGAGGCAGACTTCTGTGGCGAAAGAAGTTATTTCTTAAACCTTTTCTGGACAACACAGGGGGTGTTGATCTTGGATTTAGTGGAAGACGGTTTATGTGGACAAATGGACAGGACAACTTAGCCCTGATCAAGGAGAGACTCAATAGAGCGATAGCGAATGATGCTTGGATTCTTGGGTTTCCAAAGGCTTCTATGGTGCATATAGAGAGGGAATTATATGATCATTGTCCTATACTTCTGGACACGGATGGAGCGGTGAAAAGAACTAGACGCCCCATTCATTTTGTGGAAGCTTGGGTCTCGGACAAGTCTAGTTTCGATGTGGTAGAGAATGCGTGGCTTGCTGATTGGAAAGATGGGATGGAGGTTCACCAGTTGAGGATGGGCCTTTTTAATACTTCAAAAGCTCTGACTAAATGGAACAAAGATCACTTTGGATTTGCTCATACAAAAATCAAACAGCTGGCAGAAGAGTTAAAGATCATTCCGAAGAATGAAGAAAGGAGAGAACATCAAATTAGAACAGACCTTAGAATGCAGCGGGGAAGAATAGAATCTATCCTCCGTCAAAAGTCACATGAAACTTGGCTGATAGATGGGGATAGGAACTCCAAATTCTTACACATGAGTATATCAATTCGAAGACGCAGAAATCGTATTCAGATGGTTAAGCAAGGCCACAGTTGGATCCATGACGAAGCAGAAATAGCTGACTACTTTATTGAAAAATTCAAAAACTTATATCAATCCAGAAATAGCTCTGGCTAAATGGAACAAGGATCACTTTGGGTTTGCTCATACAAAAATTAAACAGCTGGAAGAAGAGTTAAAGAACATTCCGGAGAATGAAGAATGGAGAGAACAACAAATTAGAACGGACTTTAGAATGCAGCGGGGAAGAATGGAATCTATCCTCCGTCAAAAGTCACGTGAAACTTGGCTGATGGATGGGGATAGGAACTCCAAATTCTTCCACATAAGTATATCAATTCGAAGACACATAAATCGTATTCAGATGGTTAAGGAAGGCCACAGTTGGATCCATGACGAAGCAGAAATAGCTGACTACTTCATTGAAAAATTCAAAGACTTATATCAATCCAGTAGACCGATTCTAATAGAGGAGATTGAAGGGCTAAATGTTAAAGTTATATCTGAGCAAGAGAACGATATTTTAATTAGAGCCCCTTATGCTGAGGAGGTGAAGAGTTGTGTTAACAAACTTCACCCTCTTAAGAGCCCGGGATCAGATGGGTTCTCTGGCAACTTCATTCAGAATTATTGGAATACTCTGGGAACTCGGGTGGTGCATTTTGTCCAAGAGTGCTTCAGGTTGAAGTTTATGCCCCCACAACATCAATAAAACCTTCCTTATTCTTATCCCAAAAACAAATCAGCCTTTAGATTTTAATCACTTCCGGCCAATCAGCGTTTGCAATTTTGTCTACAAAATTGTATCAATTCTGACGGATAGATTAAAGGGTTTGATGGGAAAATTCATATCACCTCACCAAAGTGCTTTCCTTGAGGATAGATTGATTGCCGAGAATACCGTTGTGGCTCAAGAAGTGACACACAAAGTTAGGCATCATCATGGAAGGAATGGTTTGATGATCCTCAAAGTGGACATGAAAAAAGCTTATGATAGATTAGAGTGGAGTTTTATTAATAAAGCTTTGGAAGTTTGGGGCTTCTCGGAGGAGACTAGGAAGCTAATTCTTAGCTGTGTTTCAACGGTCCACTACTCGATTCTTCTCGATGGAGGCATAACGAGGTCTTTCTTCCCTTCGCGTGGACTTAGGCAAGGTGATCTTATTTCCTCTTATCTATTTATTATGTGTGCTAAATTCCTTACTAGATTCTAATGTAAGAAAAAAGGTAAAGGCAGCCTTCAGGGGATAAAGATGAGTCGGAATGCACCGGCTATCTTGCACCTAATGTATGCAGATGACCTTTTGGTCATGTGTAAAGCTAACAAGGAAGAGGCTTTGGTTGTGAAAAAATGCTTTGAGAAGTACTGCAATTGGTCTGGACAGGAAATAACCGATGGAAAATCTAGCATTCTCTTTTGCTAAACACACAAGCAAGAGGATCCGGCTAGATATTAAGAATCTTTTTGGATTCAAAGAGATGTCTTGTGAGACGATCTACCTTGGAAATCAATTTTTGTTTAGTCAAAACAAAACAAAGGACTTTAAGAGTCTAAAAGACCGAGTATGCAAGAGATTTGAGGGCTGGAGTAGACAACTGCTCTCTAAAGCTGGTAAAGCAACACTTATTAATTCAGTGACTCAAGCCATACCAAACTACACAATGGCTACTTATCGAGTCCCCGTTGGAGTGTGCAATGATCTTGATGCTGCGGTTAGGAAATTTTGGTGGGAATCTCGGCTTCATGGAAATAAATTTCTTGCCCAAAAGTTTTGGAAGGAGATTTGTAGGCCAAAAAAGTTGGGGGCTCTTGGTTTCTGGAGGTTCATGGATATAAACTCATTTTTATTAGCTAAATTAGGATGGAGGATAGCCTCGGGAGTTGACTCCCTTTGGACTCGTGTGTTAAAAGCAAAGTATTTGAGAGGCAAATGTTTTTTTGAAGTCCGGAGAACTAGTGGCATGTCAGCGATGTGGAAAGGGATCATAAGCTCAAGGCCAGTTCTCAAAGTGAGCTTTAAGAATGGAAATGGGTTGTGTATTAACCCTTGGACTGACCTTTGGGTGGATGGCATTCCTTCTCGAATTTCTAGTCTTAAGGAATGGGTGGACACGAGGCTCTTAAGCAAGGTTATTGACCTGAGATTAGAGGATGGATCCTGCTAAAATAAGCAGCTGCTGTGGGAGACTTGTAACGATGAGATTGTGGAAGCCATACTTGTTATCCTGTGGCCAAATATTCAGGAGGAGGACAAACTAGTGTGGCTTGGAAATAATTCAGAAATTTTCTCGGTTGGTAATTGCTATGAGGCTATGTGGAGTGGAATATCTGCAAATCCTCTATGGAAAAAGATCTGGTAATCCAAGCTTTATGATAGGCTCAAAATTTTTATTTGGAGAATTTTGGGGGATGGTATCCCTACAAGGGAAAAGCTTAATCGGTTTTTTGATATTAGGGATGGTGGTTGCAGCTTATGTGGGGCAGACTTGGAGACTACTCTTCATCTTTTTAAGAAATGCCCTACTTTTAAGGCTCTAGCTTTTGCTTGCATTTGGGGTTGTAAGATTGCTAACTGGCCTTACTCTTCTGTGCCATAGCTAGTGGAACTCTGTTTGAACCCTCTAGCTGAAATTTGTAATGAAATGATGGACAAGTTTTCGGTCACTGTGTTTGTGGCTTGTTTATGTTTTGGTTTTTGGAATATGGGAAATGTAAGTTATTTTGAGGGCAAGATATCAATTCTGGAGGCTGGTGCTTTGTTGAACCAGTCAGTGGTTGAATTTACTCAAGGGCCTTGTGTCAAGCCTATCAGCATCACAATGCAGGGAGATAACTGGACCTCTCCATTTTCTTGATGGTGGAAGACGAATTGTTTTGCTGGTTTCGTGAATGGCAAAGCTGCTTTGGCTTTTGTAGTGAGAGATGAGTTCGAGTTTCTGGTTCAAGCCTCCTCCATGACTTCCAAGGCATCCTCGGCGTATGAGGCAGAAATGGATGCTATAGAGTGGTCCATTTCAGAAGTAGCCAAATTAGATTGGAGGAACCTATTCTTCTCCTCTGATACTTTGCTGGTTGTTAAGGATGTCAACTCCGATAAAGAAGCTGGTGATCTAATTTTTGGTAACAAGGTGTAGGTTGTTAGAAATTTACTGCCAAGCCACAGGTGGAAACTCAGTTGGAGTGCCAAAAGGGTCTAATATGATGGTTGATTCAATTGCTAAACAAACCTTAGCTTCTTCTTGTAATGTTTTTTTCAATTCTCTTAATTTGGGTGATATGCCAGCTTTGGTTCAAGATGTTTATATTGCTGACATGACTGTGATCTATCCCCATGTAATTTCCTCTCCGGAAGTTTTTTTTGTGCTTAATAGCAAGTTTTCTTTAGCAAAAAAAATAAACCATATGAATTAATAATAAAGTTCTACTTATGAAGATAAAGTGGAATCCACACACTAGTGTGGAGGCAAATATTGTCCAAATAAATTTAGTAAACAATTTGTTCACAATAAACTCTGATAACATTTATTCGATAATTGATTTTAATAATTTTTGAGCATGACATGCAGTTTCTATGAACTGCTGTATGTATATCTGCATTATTTTATTTATTTTAGCCGAGGTTACAAAAAAAAAAAATTATTCTTTTGCTAGTTAGTAACTATGGCCAACCTTTTATATTAATTTTACCTGCATGCCCCTCTTAATCTATAATTATTAAGTTAAAGTAGTTTAAACAGATTTTATCCATAAAAAGTTGGTATAAATGTACTTTTTTTGGTAAAAAATTGGTATCAATGTACTTGACTTCAAAGATATGCGCAACTTAATTAGCACGGAATTAATTCACAAGCAGTTAATTGCTTTCTATCAAAATTAGGAGAAAACCCTCCTGACAACTGGTACTATTTCAAGTCATTTTTTAGTGTTAAAAATTATCACATCATTTATTTATTTTTAATTTTTTTTTTTGAAAAATAATAAAATCGTTTTTATTTTTTATTTTTTCCCCACCTGAACCTGTTATTCACTTTTCTCTTCCATGGAGGTCATATCCATTTTAATTATTTTATTTATCTTTTCGGCTTGAAAATTTCCTTCGCCAGAAGAGATACTTCTCCTTATACAATATCACAAGGCTACACCCACGCTCCACAACTCACATTCACCTTTTCTTTTTCTACTTCTCTTTGTTTTGACCATAGACAACTAAAGAAATCTTCGTACAAATTCAATTCAAAGAACGATTTGCCCAGTTGTTTTTATTTTATTTAAAAAACAAAATAATTAGAGTTAATTTTGAAGAAATCAGATCTTAGGTTTTCTTCACCCCACATTAGATTTTACAGTTACTTTTGTATACTGAGATGATGATGAAGCATATAAATGAAAAAAAATAACCAAACAAAAAGAATAAACAATAAAATAAATTCGTGAGGAAAATGTATCCTAGTAGTAAAAGCTTAGCCAAATCTAAATGAACAAAACTAGAGAGAGAAAGGATTGAGAAAAATACGAGAAAGAGAGAAGCTATGGAATTTACCTTTTTCAAAATAAAAAAGAAATAAATAAATAGACTATGAGATGGCATTTTTTTTAATACATGGCATATATTAAGTTGAAGTGGTACCAGATCACGTGTCATGGAAGATTTTTTCCAAAAGTAGATATCATTTTAAAGAAATACACGATAAATTTTTATATTAATTATAATTTTGTATCTTTAACTATTAGGATCGTGTAATTTGAGATCCTAATTTTATATTTGATCAGTTTAAGTTTTAAAATTTTAAAATTTGTGCAAATTTGTCAATTTAACAGTTTCATTGGATGGACTGTTCACGCGGTGAACATGACAAGCATTTGATAACAAGTTAATTACAATTTAATATTTTGAATTTTCATGGGTATGCGATTTGAGCTTTCAACTTTATAGTTATAAGATTTGGACTTTTAATTTTTCAAATTGTACAAATTAATTAAATTTCACAGTTTTAGTATATATAATGTTAACGAAGTGCACACGATAAACACATGATTTATTTTAATATTTAATTTGAAGCATACGACACAATCGGCAAGCGCACCATCATGTGCGATAGAATTGCATTGTTGAACCTTCCACCGAACATACCATTTCAAGCGAGTGGGTAATCATCGTCTATCTAAAGCTAACCAGCAAGCTTTTCGAACCAAAATTATGTTAGCCTTACAGTTCGAATTAGCTGAAAAACACAGCTTATGACATTGCAATTTGCGGCCAATATAGCTGTTAATGCAAGCATTTACCAACAACATCAGGAGATCACCACTGGCACCAAATTAAAGCTTTCTCGCCGAACTATGTTTTGATTGTATTATTGTGGCTTGATTTGCTAGATAGTGTATGTTTTATGGCTCAACTTCATTGGAAAC